>JAQIXP010000208.1:0-31517 GCA_034700285.1 Proteroiulus fuscus | reverse complement strand
TATGCGTTTTTAACATTGGGCTGCCCAAGATAGGCGGGGCTTACCGGGAAATTCGTCTGCTACGCAAATGCTCTATTGGTTGCAAGATCTTATGGTACATGAACCTATAACAGTCTAACTTACATGACAGGAATGTTATCAACATGTATTCCTCACCCAATAACTTATCTTTTTGTAAACTTTTAACAGGCTCGCTGATTTTTCAGGCTTTATGATATTCATATCAAAAGTACTAGACCCGAGATACGCATACACAATATTCTTCCCAGTGCTATTTCATTTCAATCGGCCCGCCGGAATAAAGGTTCTGTGGACGGCTGCCATTGCCGAGTGGCTAAATCACGTTTTTAAGTGGTACTTTGGTGTTTATAGTCCAAGTTTGTAAAAGCTGAATCTTAGGATTGTTGCCTAATGTCATCTTTCTCACAGGATCCTATTTGGAGAGCGACCCTACTGGTGGATTTTGCAGAACAAGGGTCTGTGGGATGCGTCCCGGCTACCTCTTGTACAGCAATTTCCGATCACGTGTGAAACTGGACCAGGTGAAACTATTTATTGATACAGGCTGCTAGTTATCCAATATTTTTGAAAATTACAAGAATTTCCTTTGCAGGTAGCCCATCCGGGCATGTGATGATCTCCTGTGCTGTGCTCTATGTTTTCCTTCAAGGTCTGCTTGAATTACGAAGTGATAAACGGTGATAATTTTTTACATCCATAATATTTAAATGACTCTCTACTTCCAAATGCTACGCTTTGTGCTTACATTATATTTATACCTAATTATACAGTAAATGTCCAAATAGTATCCTCTGGGCTATTATTCTGCCAAATCGAAAACTCCCTGGCTACTAATCGATCCCCAACTCGTGTATTATTCCCGGCCTACACTTGGCCCAATATTATATATTACGATATTGCAAATTAGGTATACCATAAGCATCGAAACTGTATACATGTATGGTACTTTTTAAAGTACCGTATGTAACAAAAGAGAAAGATACCCTACTTAAAAAAACCCTTGCACTCGCCATTTTTATCATAAATGACCAAATACTAGCCCAGGCTACTATTTGAGCCTCGGCTACTATTACTCAACTTTACTGGTAAACCCTGGCTACTATTTGAGTATTTACGGTATTATTTGTTTTTTTACTTTGTCACTCACAATGTATAGTATGATGGATTGTACTGCCCGGAGATTCTAGTTTTTTTTTCTTTAATTTTGTCTTTTACTTTTAAAATTTAAACTATTTATAAATACTTGACATTAATTTTCAGATTTGTAGCAACAAATTTTGACGTTATAACTACAAATTTAGACTTAAATTTAAGAATTTTACTATTTTTTACTATATAGTTATAGAAATTCAATTTTAAATGACTAAAAAAAAATCATATTTGTAAATTTAAAAAAAGTTGAACTTTGAGTTAGAAAATCGAATTTAAAGAAGAAATTGAAGTGGAATCTACATTATAGTCTGGTACAAATTTTCTTAACCATTCATAACATACTGTATTCTTGTATTGACCTCTTTAGCACTCTGTTATTTCATTTCATCGGTTGGCCAGTATACAGCATCACTGTTATTTTGGTGGCCACGTCCAGAGTTTTCCTAGCAGCCCACTTCCCCCACCAATGTGCCGCTGGACTAGTGTTAGGTACATGGGTGAATCGTTTGCTTTATATTGTTTTTTGCCACAAATAGTCTATAATGTAATTTTTTCCCCCTAAAATATCAGGTGTTCTTTTGGGTTACCTAACCAATAAAGTGCCCGTTTCCAAGCTAAAATTCGATTTTCATGCTGGGATGGCTTTGTTCACTCTCATCATTACACTGGCCACTTACTGCATTTGTATCGGTAGACCAAATTACTTTTATTTTTTAACAATTCCTCACTGCTTTTTCAACGTTGCATGCCTAATTTAGATGTTTGTTTTTTAAGGTTTGAACATTGATCCGGATTGGAGCATTCCATTGGCCAAAATGTGGTGTGCTCATCCAGAATGGGTTCATCTGAACACTAATCCATTTTACATGTTGTGGCGGTACTCTGCCACCATCCTTGGTATCGGCTTTGCTCTGAGTTCGGACTTTTATGAGAAATCCACTAGAATTTTGTTCAGTTGGCCAGCCAACGCCGCATTGTCCATCTGCAGCATTGTCTTGGCCTTCGCTTGCACGAGCCTGATACCTGAATCGCCAGTAGTCGCTGTGTATTGTATTGCATTTATTGTTCACATGATAATTCCAGTGATCATAATTGGAATAGTGCCGTGGATCGCAGCAAAACTTGCCGCTTTCTGGAGTCTGATAAAAGTTGATTGAACTACTCTTTAAGGGTGGATAAACTAGCATTTTAGAGCTTTAAACCTATTCGGCTAGTATAGGCATTTTAAATGAACAAATTCCTAGCTTAAAAGGTATAACACATGGTCCACTGATATTTATTTACGGCCTCATAGGCATGTCTGTGATTAAAATTCTAGTTATTTGAAAGAAAGTACCAAAGTACTGAATCTCGACCAAATTGACTGTTTGCTTACTTAATTTATTATTATTATTATTTTTTTCATAAATTAAGTTATTTATTTCATACAGTTAGTCATGCCACCAAATCTAAATATCTGGGAATAAGTTCCAGCAATATAGCAGATTAGCTGTTCTGACTTACTGTTGTTCGTGGTTTTTAAATAAATTAAATTATTTGTCTGTCTTTCTGTTAAATATACAGAGCAGCGTATTATTCAGTGCCTGGAGAAAATACGGGTTATATGTTTGTTTATTGTTCAAATTGAAAATGTTACAATTAAAAAGTTTAATGTATGTTGTTATAAGATTTTATGGAGCCTATATTTAGTTGTAATAAACATGAACATATTTATCTGCAAAAAAGTATCACATCTTTTGATTCTTTTTCACCAATTTAAAAATGTTTGATTACTATAAATTGTACCCAAAGTAGCAATGCATGTTTGTGTAGTTTAAATCACGGATTCCAATATGGTGGATACATGGACAGCTCCACATATTGTCGAAACCCATTAAAAATATAAAAAAATTTAATGATCATAGAAGTGAAAAATTATTATCATTCTTTTGTGTCAACTGATCAACAAATGTAAACATCCTTGTATTATTAAAATATTGCAATGTACAGCGCCATATTGACACAATTTGGAAAGATCGTTCATAAAAGAGTACACAGAAGCGCCATTGCTACAACTCCATGCATTTGCTGCCATTGAAACCTCAACTACAGCCACACGAGGCGTAATTTATGAGCACACCTCCGAAATGGTGTCACACGCTGATTAAAATTGCAACCGGCCCATTTCATTCACACGCATTTTTTACCAAAGTATTTTTGCAAATTTAGCACAATAACGCTTATAACCACTTGTAAATACCCATGGAATAATCACTATATATCTCATTCAACTCGGTAAACCTATTTTCCTCCCAAACACACACTGATAATGGTGAATAAATCAGCAACTTGGAATCTGATTGAATGAGGCCCAAGGCCCAACATAAAGGATCCCATTTTCGGACTATTCGATATTAATGCAGACGAATTAAATTTCATTGGAAAATTATTTCGAACCTTTGTTCTTGTCATTCCTTATTCCCTGTGCTATGTCCGTTTAAAACTACTTCAAAGTTGAAGTAAAGCAGCGCATACGCACGAGCCGTTCATAAGCAGTTTTTAAAAATCCGAAAGACTTAAATCGAACGAATTATTTGGAATGTAGAGTGACGTCACGTCGAAGAATCCCATGCACTGGTGCCTTGCCTAAAAACCTGCTTCGTAAAGAGAGGATAAAGCTAGACTACAACTACTCTCTCCATTTTTAGTTGGTGAAACATTTCAACATTTGGACATATTTTTAATTTGATTTCATCGTATATTACGGCAGCGATTTACGGGACTAAATAGCAGGAATCCCATTGGACAAATGTAAAGGTAAGTTGAATAACAAATAATTCCATTAAAAGGTTCGATTTGCGAATGAAATATCGAATTTTAGTCCTATAAAATAATCGTTCCACTTTGTCTAAAAACTGTTTTGTCATAGCGACTTTTGATACTCCTTATAGCCGGCCATGAATAAATAGGTAGGATCATTAGATATTAGACGAGTTGGTACGGTGCGGGAAGACGGGAGAAACATAGAAAAATGCAGCCAAATTTTCTGTCAAAAGTATGGGCCATTAGTTTCCGAAACTTAGATGGGAACCACTTTGTCTTTGGCGGCCCAATTTGAACGGAAAATATATTTTATTTTCGGGGGAAAAAAATATGTAATCTAATGTATACTAATGGTGCAGATGTGAGAAGGAAAAGAGGCTTAACTTAGACAAAAAAGGGGCAACAGAAATACTGTACAGAAGAAACAATTTTTAAACCTCTTTGCGTTTTAAACAATGAAACATTTCATAGGCCTCCTATCAAAATGACGCCAACGTATTTACACTTGGATTATATTATAAAAAACAGCAATTTTGGCCTCGTATACGTGTGCTCTTTTAAGCAAGTGTTATTTATAATTATTACCTGGGCAATATTTGTATGTATCTGTATAACACCAGTACCTTGGACTAATATAACACGATCAAAAAGATTTTAAATTATCTCTAAATAAAATTATACGATATTAAATTTCTGAAACCTTTGCAATGAATGAATCATTTGTGAATGGAATTTTTCCCCTAAATTAAAAAAAACGTATTGATGTGATGCTCCACTATTAAATTAATGAAATGTGAAACCAGTAATTGTAATATGACCCCAGGAACAGTTCTAAAATATCAATTAAAAAGGAATTTGACTTTGGGAAGCCTGTCTAAAAAAATCATGAGAAAATCAGAACTGTTTGCCCATCCAGAAAATATAGGCTAATTATTGATAAATCATCTACAAAAAGCTCTCCTTTATAGGGATATTTTTATAATCAGTCAGACGTTGTCAAACTGTCTCTAGGCCAATAAATTGTAAAGTTGACCTTTTTTCAACAAAAGTGGTAAGACTTGAATCCCGTCTGGTTGAAATGCATATCATGTTGCATATGGTACCAGGGTATGAAAAAATAGCCACTTTTTTTACACGTTTTCACAGAGTACCGGTATTCCTATGACGAATTATCCAGTAATATTTTCATTGGTTTGGTCAGCAAAACCGTAAAGTTATTTAAAATGGCATGTGCAGTACCATAGGGTTTACTGAATTATTTAGTTAAGTATTTCTGGATTACGTTGCATTATAGGAACATTTTAAAAATAAAGCTATTTGTATTTATTAAAAAGATTTTCCTATGGGCCGGGAATTGAACCCAGAATATTTTAACATTGGGAGGTCAACTTTTTTTTTTGCACTTAGCCACATGCCATAGACTTGTAGTTCTTGAAAATATTAATAGGCATATTGGTTATTAAAAATACCGCATTGTTTTCTGTTATAATAAATGTAAGGTAGGTTTGTCCCATATCTGGACACCCTGGACTTGTCAGGGAAGTTTGGGGGCAACATGGTAAAATAAGAGGAATTAGTCATCACACAAACAAGCTTAATTTTTAAACAAAAAAGATAATTTAGATTGCTTGTAGGCCTACATGTAATGTTACGTTTCATCTTGTAGCTTATAGATTGAAAAGTTTTGTAAATGATAGGCCTATATTAATAGTAAAAAAATTACTAAGTTATGCCATATGCACTCTTTAAATTTCCATAAGCATACCGGTATAGGCTACACTGTATTGGAAAAGTCAGTGAAATTTGCAAAAAACGAAGACGTGGAAAAGTCAGGAAATTTAAAAATTAAATTTATAAGAACCCTGTATAGGTACATGTAGGCCAATATAACCAAGAGTTGTATGTGCCTCCACTAATGTTATCCTATGCATTTTAGCCATATTGATTTATTTCCTGACAATTCAATAGCCGGTTAATTACTTATTGAGGCATGCTTGATGAAATTTGCATGTAAAAATAACAATGGCTTCTAAAAAAAACATAGGCCTAGTTTTTAAATCCAACAAATTCTCAAATACTACCATTTTATTAGTTAGGCCTAGTTCTTGGTAATACTCGAGCTTATCATTTGTGTCTAATAGGCCTATGTGCATTTCTAAGCCTATTATAACCATTGAAATCTCTTTGAAATACGTAATACAGAAAGGTGTCACTTAATTCTTAAGCAAATAAAAGTAGGCCTAATGTAAAAGTCATTCGCCTTGGTTACGTATAACGTACGTAAAACAGTTTTCCAAAATGCTAAAACTATATATATATATATATGTGCTATATTACATTTGCCCCCATTTTGAGTCTCTTATATATCAGAAGCATTCATTGTCGATGCGAAATATAATTCAGAAATCCATAGAAACCCATAGGCTAAACATGGAGGGTTGCAATAGGGGGAGAATGAGTTCATTTTCAATTTTAAGGGGTTGATTTTAATAGGCAAAGAAAAACAACTAAGCTTTTGCATTTTATAGGCTATCTGAACGAATTGCATTACAAACGGTAGGCCTAGCACTGCCTGTAGTCTGGAGCAATCGTAAAAAATGTGAAGTTACAAATTCGAACAGTATTGTCCATTTGGTTCTAAAGATCAGGTGTTTACAGAACAACAATACATGTACTGCACAAACTTTGGTTGTGATATCCCACTTTGACTATATTGTCCATTCCTGAAGATGTATTCATTAACCGGCGTGTTATTTAATTACTATTAGACAGGAGTGTAACTATTTTTATTTTAATTTTGCCAATGTATGCAGTTACTAAATGATTTCTTTAAATTTTGTTTAATCAGCAATAAGAGAATTAAGTTTCATGGGCAAATAACTATAGCCTAAACCAAACTAGATAACGTTTGTGTGTTTGTGGTTTTTTTTAGCATAATTCTATGAAACATGGAATGCAAACCCAAATTTTAGCATAAGTTAAAGAAACTTTGATAACCTATTTATTATCTATAATAATTTAGCAGAAATAATCTACTTTTGATATGCAGTTACCCTCATATACCTTCGTATGACCTGCCTAAAGGTGAACTTGCATTGAGATTTAGAAAAGGGTGGCACGAATTATAAAGAAGAGAAAAAATATATATATTTTCCAACAAACAGGATGAGGTTTTTCTTTTTGTTTGAGAAGGGTCAATGTCACTAATTAGACAACTTTCGACTATATTGAAAGTAAAAATGGAAAACAAAGGATTGACCCATTGTTTTAGATTCAGCTAGTGACCAAAACCGTCCATAAATTTATGAAAACTAAGGAAAGATTAGTAAATGTCCCTATAACCCTTTATTAATAAACTACCTACATTGTACTGATTTGGGTTTATTCATTTCTTCTAATGTTATCCAATTGCAGTTTTGCCACTGGCAGGAATTTTATCAAACATTTTTCGTACAGTAGGTCTTTGTTGTATACTTGAAAAATTACTGCTGTTTTGGCCAATTTTTTGTGCTCGAATGATTTTCCAATAGACGTTATTTCCCCTAGCTTTATAATTTCCCAGGACCCCCTTCATCTGTGGGTGATAGGGCTTTAATGGTATTTATAAATGCACAGTTCAAGTCTGCTTGAATATGAAAAGATGAAAACCCCTGGACACTGCACCCTTCAATGTGAATTGCAAATGAATCCATACAGAGCCTACCAGACAGCATAAGGTTCCAACATAGAGGTTTCTAATAATAACAACAACATAGGAAAGTTTCTTCTCGTTGATTTTGGGAATATCTTTTTTTTTTCTAATAAATTCTTTTTTAATAAAGTGGAAAGTTCTTTCTGCCTTACCCTACGCAAATTTTTTATTGTGAACACGAGAATATAATACAGGAAATAAATTAGTTTTAATTATGCCTAGGGATTTTTGTAAACTAATTTATTTCAATACATTTGTTGACTAAAAACAAGTGATAGTTTTGTATTATAAACAGCTCCTATTGGGAAATGTTAAATTGTACTCTCCCCAAGCAGTTTTCCAAATCCAGACCAAGCTCTCTATACTGTATAATTATAATCTTTGGGACTATCAATACTAAAATAGTCATTACAAAAGTGCAGATTTTTGATTCGCACCTTCATTAACCCCCCCCCCCCCTTCCCCACACACACACGTAGTTAATCTCTTGCCTAGAAATTTTGGAATTGCATTACACCCGTACCCACTTTTACTGCGGCATACAAGCACTTAAATTTGTGAGATGGATTATCAAACTATTCACATGTACCGGTAGGTATAATGCACATGAAAGATATTTTTACTTCAGTGATATTATATGTTAGACCATTGATTACCGGTATAGTTAGTGTAATAAGAAATGTCCTAAGTTGTCCACATTTGCAGCGCCCTGCTAAAGTGCCCCTCTCCGGCAGGCCATGACGCTGCGGCACTAATTAATGCATAGATAGGCCTATATGAATTTGCTGCATGTAAAACTCGTTTCATACTTTTGTTCGAATGCAGCAGTGTATTCAAACTGTGATCAATAATCTTCTGAGACCGCAGTTTATTTTAGTCTGTAAAATCGCTACACTATATATATAGTGAATCGCATGTAGGCCTGCTGTAGTATTGTCTATAGCCGTGCAATGTGTCTACTCTTCTATGCCTCGTGTATCACCCAACTTATATTAGGTCTATATCTGGTTCTGTTTTTACTGGTAAAAATGGATATTGATTTTGAAAATGGAATCGATGTTGTTAGCTACCGAGCTTATTCGTGTTGTTTTGTGTTTGTGTTCGGATCTGAAAGTAACAATGGCAACTCCGCTCATGAAGGGCAGATTATCATTAGTTTCAGAAAGAGCAAAAAAAGGAGTTTTCAGTATAAATCCAATTTTAGCTAATTTGTACAATGATTGTCAACAGTTTTAAGTTATGAGCCCAGGAAAATATCGATCAAAATAGTATACAATACAAGTAAACAATCTTGCCTGGATGCAAGTCAGATTTATTTTAATTTTATGTTGTTTATACTACATGTATATGAAGAATTCATATGGTTAAACTCATGATACTACATACTTTATAGGCTTATGCTCATGGAATTAATATAGGCTACTTTTCAGCTTTTGTGTTTGAGCTGATATTGAAAACATGGTTTGTCCCTTGACCCCGTGCAGCCTGTCCCTACCTGTGCAAGTGTAATTGGACCAGGACGCTTTGCAGCTGCTACAGCATGTACAAGCAGTACAAATGCATCTGCTCTAATGTTAAGCACCTTTCTATTACTCCCCCCCCCCCTTTCCTTTTTTTTCCATTCCATATGCAATTTCCTGTCTTAATTCCAAAACTAAAATTGGCTGTAAACTTATAGGTATAAGTTTTAAGGGAATCTTGTTTACCTTACCTTCTGGAAGAATCCTGTTATTATATCAGAAGTCCTTTTTCTAAGCATGTTTTTATACCCAACCAAGCAGCATCTGCAACAACATTGAACATTATTTTTAATTAAAATAAGCTTTTTGAAATTATAAGTAGGCCTACAAGTTTAACGCTAATTAAGCCTATGAACAAATCAGCAATTTCTAGTATAAAACATTTTGCGTCTATTTATGACTGGAAATTAATAATAGTGCATCCAGGGTTATGCTAATTAGCTTATTTTTCTGAAAATATCAGGCAAAAAAATAAGTCTGCATGATTTGTATAGCATAAAGCTTAAATATGTGCATGAAATTTACGAAGAAAAAATGTTTATTCTTAGTCAGGCAAAGTTCAATTAAAGGTCAACATAAATCCAATGCAATGTTGTGAAAATTGGGAATTAATGGTAAGGTGTAGATCCAACAGTGCAGTGCTGGGAATTTGGGGGGAGGGGGAGGCGTGGGGCTACCATAAATGGAAATACTAAATAGATGTATTGACTGGTGTCTACAGTCTTAATATGGTTTTCCCATTAAAATAATAATGTTAATTCTAGATTAGAAATGCAAATTATTACAAGTACAATTACCCTACTAGGCTTATTCCCTACAATACTCAACAGACTCGAGCTTAATCGTTGAAAATTTGGCCTTTTTACTGTCCTCCCCAACTATCCTCATATATATTTTTGTTATGTGCAATCGGCTTACTTTACAAATCGATAATATCAACACGAAATGTATATGCGCATATATTTGCAATGTATTCTATTTTGTAAGTGAAGGAAACTCGCCTGATTTTATTTAAATTAAAACCTGATGGTGATTTATCAATAAGTAAAAATGGCTCTGTTGTTAAGGTTTATTCATGTTAGATATTATTTACTGAAATCTTGGCCAACAACTGTTACCTCCGATTTGAAGAGAAATCTTGAAAATACGGTACTATTTAAACGAGCATTTTCATGAGCACTAAAATCTTATGTCGTATCCAAGTGTTCCCTGCATCATTTTCCTCTTACAATTACATTTTATCTATTTTTTTCCTTAATCTAACTTGCAGCTATAATAAATATGAAAAGATTTGCACCGTAGTGAAAATCAATAGAGAAATATTTCTAACTTTCCTCCATTTTTCCTCTCTCTCTCTCTCTCTCTCTTTTCCTATCCTATTTATATTGTTTGATTATAGATGCATTTACTTTTCGCAACTATAATATCAAATTCATGATTGGACTTTTACTGAATGATGTTGCATTGTTACGCCGTCCGGACTGGCCGATAGATTGGCTCGAAAAAGGTGAGAGAATCCCCAAAAACAATTAGACATTTCCCCGAACACCTTTTGGGTCCCTTTAAATGCAGTAAATTGATTGATGATGATACATGTACATGTAGCGGTATTGGAAAAGTTTTGATAAAATTTATTTTCTGAGCCTGTTTTTCTTTGTGTTTTATTTAGTTTATTTTTTTAATGCATTTTCTAACTGGTGTAACTTAATTCTGATCTTTGTCAATTCAAATAGAACAGGTCTAATTTTCTACAATTCTGGCCATGAATTTCTTTTAATTTATTATTCAATGCTCGTGGTTAATGATGTTGCACCTTTTTCAGTTGCAGAAAGGCAACCTTTGGAAGGCAAGGATAATGGAAAACGAAGATCACAGAACGAGCAGTCCGAACAGAACGGCAACTGCAACTGCAACTGCAACTGCACCGAGTTCGTCTGACACATCTAATCAAGGTAATTTATACCTGTTTTTCATTGTGTTTTTAAAGTGAAATCTGAGTTAAGTTGAACGAGTGCATTGCATCGTTTGACATTGGATTTCCACGATTCCTGCATACTTAAGCTTCAGGGATGTGACAGATGTGAAAAATGAATGAATAGTACATGTAATAAAAAAAGGTAAAAAATGCAAAAATTGTAAAAGCTTTGTTAAAATTCTCTAAAAATAAAGAAAACTGAGATGTAAAATTAAGATA
Organism: Proteroiulus fuscus; assembly: GCA_034700285.1. Taxonomy (NCBI): domain Eukaryota; kingdom Metazoa; phylum Arthropoda; class Diplopoda; order Julida; family Blaniulidae; genus Proteroiulus; species Proteroiulus fuscus. The sequence goes on along the minus strand of JAQIXP010000208.1, from coordinate 20,137 downwards.
TCGCATACGAAAAATAGATATACAGGTACATGTATCTTATTTTGCAGAAAATTCATTCCATAATTAAGGTGATAAATTTTGCAGAAAAATTAAAGTTTGTATTATGCAGAAATGAATGCTAGGCCTATTTGAAAGTTTCTGTTAGTGTATCAATATGATCTTCTTCAGAAATCGTGATGCCCCGTATTTTTCTGCAGAATATTAATATAAATTTTTCTGCAGAAAAGCGCCACCTTAACTCTAAATATGATATTTAATGCAATAAGTTCTAAATCAAGGTGAAATCAAAGTAAGGCTATAGTTGGGATGTGATAAATGTAAAAAAAATTAAAAAGGTTGGCACGTGAAAATAAGTAGGTTACCCCCCCCTCCCCCCTCCCAACCCCCCTCCGCTAACATTCCTGATCTGTGATTTTTGGGATAAAATGCCGGAGCAGCTCTGAATGTCTTGGTAAGCGGGAATTAAATATTCCTGGAATTATTAGTAATATGCATTGAAATAGCTGAAATTGCTACCAGTATTTGAAATGTTGTTAGGCGTGAATTGCTTTATCCTGTCGAAGATATGAATGTGCCAGCTTGAGAAACTCAAGAATTTTAAAAAACAGAGACAAAAAAAAATTTCAAAAGAGGACGCATAGGTGGATAACATAGAAGTTGACAAAAAATTGAAACTCTGACTCAAGCGGTTGTCTGTTTAGCTTGGATTTTACTTTTAAAAGAAAAAAAATCTGATATTTTTTTAAAATGCCTAAAAATCTGGAGAGAAATAAATGCTTTGTTCTTAATTTTGAGTGTTGCCCAACTCGTTCAATTGAATGGAACAATATACATGTAAGCCTGTTCCCCATCCTTCGGTTAGACGAAGCAAAATGTAAAAGTAAAATAGTAATCAATAAGTGCAATTGGCGCTTTTGAAAAGTCTTTTTACCGAAAACATGGCAATGAGTCATCCCCATTTGCGTGCCGAAGATGTGCTCCGAACGGGAGATTCTCATGTCGTCGAATGGGGCCGCTTGCAATAGCAAAGATTTTCAAACAAACCATGATTCTAAATGAATAAATGGCACAACCCTACCCGTTTCGTATCAATTCTGCTTTCCTTTTGCTGTGCTCAAGTACACAATATTTATAGGCCTATAATGCTAATTATTGTTATGGGGAGCTGGTGCAGTGACACGAGCTGCATTCGCTTGGGAAGGGGGGGGGGGGAAGCAGATAGGACTGAACTCTTAGTCTCCCTCCCCCCTTCCTCCTCGAAATTGTTAGATTAATACTGCCGGGCTGGATAGAATAAGTTTGAGGTGTTTTTTGCTTGTTCTCTCGAAAACAAGTCCTGCCTACGACTAAGGAGCACTTGACACATTTTGTTATTCACCTATTATTTTACAAAACTCCGTTAGGATTCCTTTATTTTCACATATTTAGTTTTTAGCCTCGTCCAAGATTTACCTTAATTTATTATTGCATTTGTATTCCCATACAATGCCACAAACTTCTGTTGTGTATCCATTGTGTAACGACATGTTTCTCACAAGGGATCTTTGAGATTTACAAATTTTGTGAAGGATTCTGGAAGCATTTATTGAGGTTCACCCATTTCGTCATGACACAAGATTCTGCCTGAATTCCGATGAGATACAGTGATCATACACCCATTTTGTAAACTCCTTCTTTTAGGATGAAGTTCCTGAATTACCCATTTTGCTGCTAGCATCATTCTAGCTTTTCTCAGATTTACCTATTTTGCAATAAGATTCTGTTATGATTGTGTACGTTTTTCAAAAGTTCGTGTCAAGATTTCTTCAAGATTTGCTCGTTTTCATTTTATCATCGGATTTGGTGGCATCGGAACAGTCAGAACAGAATAGTTGCCATTTTACACCCATTAATGCATGCTTGACTTATGATAATTAAGACAGTCAGTCTATGAGCAGCTAGTGCAAATGGTGGTATTTAACCTTTCTTCTGCATGTCTTGAGTCCTCAGCCCTTTAATTACCGCCCACATTTGTTTTCTGCAGAGTTTTGGTAATGATTGGAAGCCAGGGGACTTGCTGAGGAATGGGATAATTGAAGAAGATTTTAATTAAAATAATTATGGTCTCTTTCTAGACTTAAGAATTGTTTTTCTTTTTACTTTTCTAATGTATTTTCTAATAAGCTTTAAATACAGTCCTGGTTATTCTTTATAATAGGATGAAACTTGAGCACTCAAGAAAACAAACTGTTAAACTTGATGATGATTGAGTCCATTGTAAATGGATGAAGTGATTTAGACCAAAAAATAAAATATTTTGCACTTATTTTTGACTCAATTCTTGTGTGTGTGTTGTGTGCTTTGTAGTAAATAGGAAAACATAGCTCGATTTGAAATTACTTTAATAGTAAAGCATATATGGCATAAATTAAACAACAAAAATGTATATCTTCTGAAATTTCAGTTAAAAGGCTAATACATTTGCCTTTTTTTCACTTTTAAATATATTTAACTAAATATATTGGCAGACACTTAATGTACTTATCTTTTGAGTTAATTAGTTTATTAAAGTAACTCCAAATGAACCAAGTTTCCATTAATGTCACAAATGTTTGAAAGATTCAATATGTTGCTCCATTTTTACGGAGCTACCAATATTAATAATAAAAAAATGGGATTTCTCATTTTCTTTAGGCCTATATAATAAAATACATATATATATATATACACATATCTATATACATACATATTGTATATATTTTAAAATAAATTATGATAGTAGAGCTGCCATATTTTAGCTATTGGAAACGAGGCACCTAACTTCCAACATAAAAAGTTTCACAGTAAACTGTAGAATTTAAATATTTAAAACCGTAGAAGATTTGATGTATTATGAAGCAAGAACTCCAAAATAAATAAAGTAAACTACAACTGAATGCAGTTTAGCAGTAAAAAAAAGCACATCCACTTTTCCCACAATTTTTGTTTCTGATACATCAAATTTTTAGCTTGTATAATATAGTTGCCGACAGCTTATAGAACCAGGCTTTTCACTTTTGTACCATTGCACAGGAGGGTTGTGATTGGCTGTTTGAACTGTGAGTCATGCACTATAGCCGCTGCAGGCTATTGCAGCTCTCCTGCGCAACGTTACAAAAGTGAAACGCCTGGTTCTATAAGCTGTCGGCAACTATAGTACCAGATATGTGCCATGCAGTAATATTCTGTATTAGATGCAAGAATTAAAACCTTCCTTTCTCATGCAGCCAGTTCGTTTTCTCATAGTGTTAAAAAAAAACTAGCATTTTTTTTATTCAAAAATGACTTCTGTATCAGTGTCATTTGATAATTAATTACCATTTGTATTCGCCTGCTGTTTGCACAGTTCAAATGCATTTGGTGTCAATTAAGCCTTTAGAAATTGAAAAAACTTGCTTTGGATCACTGAGAAATTTTTTCCTTAGAATTGCAGATGCAAGGGTAAATTGTAGAAAATGTTAATAACATTTATTTCTCAGAAAATGGACTGGATTTTGGTCATTGAACTACAATAGACCAAATAGAAAGCAATTGTTTAAAAGTGTAGAAGCATGGTTTCACTATTATTATTTACATAACTACATGCAGATTATAAACATAACTACAATGTACTGAACTGGTCTGTAACATACAGTTGGGAATTGGTGCATTGCCTATGTCATAAACATTGTCAAAATGGGGTGTATGGACCATATTACAATGTTGTGCATTTTAATTCCAGATAACAAGGACCAATCTTCATCCAAGAAAGTCTCCTCTAGTGTAGTCACTCCAGTGCATAACATCAAGCCCATTATTTCAATTACTCCTGTACTATCTAGTCCAATGACGAGGTAAGGGTGGTTGCTTAAGGGTTTTCTATTGATTACGTTTACATAAATGCCTCATTTTTAGTGCCCCCTCCCCCCTTCCCCCTTTCAATCAGTAAGCCCGTACACGCTTACTGTTTTAACTACTGAAGGCTACCGTATTATTGATTTAAATTAATATAGTATTTTGACTCTTAAATCTCTTTAATTCTCCCTTTCACAAAATGTTTTCAGGATCCCTCCTTCTCCCCCATTATATGGAAGACCCCCTAAATGGTTGTGCTCCCAAGATTACCAAATAAGAAATCTGTTGCTTTTCTATCAGTACACAGAGGAAGTCATCGCCCGTTCCGAGCATTGGTACGGGCCGCAATAGTCCTATGCTAGGCAGCACGCATCCCGTGTCCCTTCTGGCCCACAGTTCATCCTCTGGCAGGAGTCGAAAGTCAGCTTCACCAATGGTCTCCACGACATCTTCTGGCTCTGCATCATCTCCTAGCGGCATCCCCAGTCAGTGTCAGACTGCGCCCGTTGCTCTTACCACCAAGCGGACTTCATCCCCGCTTTGTCTCGTCACCAATGGCAAGTCGTCGCTGCACTACGATGGTCTGATGAAAGAAAAGCTTTCGACAGAGGTGATAGGAATCCCATAGTTCTACTTAGTCTCTGGTCCCAGTCATGGCGCTTATCTTTTTTAATTCTCATAGCAGGAAAGGAAGCGAACGGATCGTTCTGAGAGTGATAGTCACACTGGTGCAAGCAGCGATGCCAGTGTGTGCAGTGATCCAAGCCACGAGTCGGGTGAAGAGAATGGAGGCCGGCAGAAGAAGCAGCAGAGGCCTGCTGAGACGGACGTCCAGACAACCAGTAAGCATAATTCGTCGAGGAATTTGGCGGAAAACATTGAGAAGTTGCACCAGAAGCATCAGGTAGGTTATTTTTATAAATGCTAGATTCGCCTCACCAAAAGAAAAGCGTGCGTGTATTTAAATGATGGTGTTCCATTTTGACTGCAGGAACAAATCATGAGGTACACCTTGGATGGGAAAGTAAATATGGGATTTCCCATAGGACTAAGCAGCTCAATCACCCTTACTCCCGTTGCACCTCCATCACCACCCTTGAATGCTCCACTTAACCTCTCCATGAAACCGACCGCTGCTCCATCCAGCAACAGTGGCAGCTTTTATGATAAAGTCATATCATTAACTCACCAAGCACCTCCTCGTAAGAATCGCCATGTTAAAGGCTTTGCCATAAATGCCTCTCGGATTTTTAAAAATGGCGATATTAATTTATTTTCGTGTTGTGTGTCATTTTCACAACAGAGCCGTACAAAGGGGCCAAAAGGGGACCCAAACCCAAGCACCTTAAAGCTGCAATGATGGATGGAGTAAACCACATTCGTCAACGGCAGGTAATTACAACACTACTCGTGTGTAACTGGCTCGATGCCATATTATGATAAACAGGTTACAATCAAATGAGGTGAATGGTAAACTGGTGAATACATAATGGTAAAAGGATTTAATCAGAAGTAAAAAATAACCTAATCACAAGTTTATAGCTTTGCTTTCTTAGTATGATGAGCATACTTATTATAACCGGGTTTTTCGTGTGCTCTTTTTTGCAGGAGGAGCTGGCTCATTTTGTTGCCCAGCTAAAGATGCACGAAATGCAACGAACATTGGATCAGACAGCGGCGCTGAATTACATGAGCCATCAGCTGACCCCACCTCGCGTGCACATCCAGACGTCGTCAGTCGGGCGAGGCAAATCTGTGGTGATAACGACAACGTCTCCTTCGTCTTCCCTTCCACATCCCACCAATTCGCGATCACATCATCAACATCACCACCACCATCATCTGCCTGATCCGGTAACTGCCGCCTCCAAATCCAGAACTTTAGGCAAATCGGTTTCCTTGCTGGCGAGCAATAAGTTGCAGGAAATGCCATCTACCTCAGTGCAGGCTCACCATCATCACTCCAGGTCTAAAGTTGGTGGCAGTCTTGCAACAGCCACCCACTCAAAGAGATCAGAATCTAGTAGGGCTTTGCTGGGCAACGGAACGGCCGACCTTTCACACGTGAGGAACGACGATCGGGGTCGCGACTGTAGCCTGTACTCACATTCCATGGCAGCTGAAGGCTACGACGTAGGCGGAAGTGAATCGAGGGACAAAAAAATTGTGGCAAAATTCCGTACTTTGGAAGGCGAGAGTTCGGCAGAGGATAGTTCCGAGGATGATAGCAGTGGCGAGACTGGTAAGTTGTGTACCAAAACTCTATAACTCAAACTCTTAAAATTTATCATATTGCACCAACCAAAGCATACCTGACAAAATTTTCTGCTGTTTCGTTTTGTATAGCAGACTCAAGTGGCGACAGTGATACTTCCGGTGGGGATTCGGAACCGTCCACATCGGACACGGACCGCTCAAGGGAGACCACTTCGTCCACATCCAAGGGAAAGAAGAGGGATTATAGCAGCGATAGCAGTACGCCCACAAAATTACCTAGTCGCTTGACAACTTTACTTTTTGGTTTACAACTGACTTTTCAATTTTCGTATATGATGAATTAGCTCCATCACGCAAACGAAGAAAATACATCGTATCCGACGAAAGGGAACTGCGGATTCCGCTGGAACATGGGTGAGGCATTCGTGGGTACCAAGAAATGGTGCAAGCTGCTCTGCCGTTATTTTTACTTTGTTGCTGAAAAGGCCATTTCTCCGATTTCAGTTGGCGCCGACTGACCAAAATAAGGACCTACAGCTTCAGCGGAGTCAGAGGGGAAGTGGTGTATTATGGACCATGTGGCAAGAAACTGAAAACATATCCAGAAGTAGTGAGAGTGAGTATTTCCGCTTTTTTTGGTGGTGGGAGGGTAGGGAAGATGGTAGAGTGTTTTTGTTCCTATTCCGGACCTCTTTTCTTTTCTCTCGTGTGCAAGTATTTGGAGAAAAATGGGATCACCGATATCACCCGTGAGAATTTCACCTTCAGCTCAAAGCACAATGTCGGTGAATTCTTGGAACCTCAAGGAAATGGGCAGGTTAGCAACATCTTAGCATGGTGTCGAACACACAATCAACCAGGCTGTCATGGAGCATTGATTAATTCAGACGATTTTAACCTCCACCATCTAGTATTTGGCCATTGGCGAAGCTGACGTCATTTCACGCATTGAAGAATTCCGGGTGAACAAGGGAAGGAGGTATGCTCCTGTGTCGCAAAGGAGATTGGACAAGAGGAGGCATCATGCGGCTGAGAAACAGCGAAAGAAGGAGGAGGCCAGATTGCAGAGGAAAATGGAAGAACAAGGTAGGATAATGTCTCACTGTTTAAAAAGCAATAAAGGGGATTGATCTTGGAATTGTATTTTTTTTCATTATTCTGTTCATTAACTACTATTAAAAGCTCATAATCCACTGAGCAGATTCTGTTGCAAATAAGCAACCAGAAAACGGGGAAGGAAAGGGGAAGAGGGGGGGGAGGGGGAGACGAGAAAGGGCAAGTTTGACTTTCTGAACAGCAGTGTGTGGAATTGATGGTTGAAAAATATATTCTGCTGAACCTATCCAAATGCCTCCAACCATTACCTAGTTTTCTATCGTTAAATCACTAATTTAAAGGTACAGCATGACTAAATTATTGAATTAAAGCTTAACCATTATTGCAAATCATTGATTTAAAGGTAAATTCAAAATAAATCATTAGTTTAAAGCTAAATTGTGATAAGCTTGCATTATAGTGGAAATTAATGCAGCTTACAGTAGTTATGTAAAGATGTAGGCCTACACAACATAATTTCACCATAACGTGATTTTTTTTTTAAAGTTTTCTTCATTTTCTGAATTTCACATGCCGATTTTGCCCAGTGGATTCTAAGCTAAAAGTAGGGGAAATTTTGGGCTTGATCAAGGACCTGTTTAGTTTCCTAGTAAACCTAGTGTTAGTGTCATCGGATTAGTTGCAAATTAGCAACAACAAAAATGGTGTTTTATTTCAAAAATCTGCTTTTCTAATGAACAAATGCAACTATAAACTCATCCCACGAGAACCAAAAACCCAATGTTTTATCCAAAAGCACATGGCGCGGTCAGGTTGAACTAAAACTAAGGAAGTAAACTCAAGTTTCCCATTTCAACTTAGTGGGTGCGCGTAAGACGCGAGAGGTGAAAAGAAGGAAGACCAGGGTAACCGACTATAAGGCAACCAAGAGAGCGCAAGGTTCCGTCACTTTTGTACCGCTATCCAATTACCATCACTCGCACATTCTTATACTGCACCCAAAACTGTTCTACAAAATAATGCTACCTAGTTTTGTTTTAAAATCTCATGTTACTTCAAACTGCATCTGAGCACAGAATGCAACCCTTAGCTTTACTAGAGAATTCTTAAGTGGCCCTAGATGCGGCAATATTGGATTGTTTATTTAGTTTCTTGTGTCTTACCTTGTTTACATCTTGGATTACTCCAACAAAACTGCATGGATTTCCACTTCTTCATTTGAACACTTTTGGCACACACAGAATTTCGTTGCACAGCATTTTGAATTCTGCAATGAAAAGAAAACGTGTTATTAATTTTTCATTTTCTTTTATGATTTCGCCAGCCGCCGAAGCCCGCAGGCAGAAAGAGCACTTGCGGTTCCTGAGGCAGCAAGAACGAATGGAACGCCAGGAGCAGCAACGCATGGACAAAGAATCAAAGGCACATCAAATTCTTGAGGTGAATTTGCTGGCCAGCTCAATGGCACCTTGGCATAAGTTTTGGATTTAATTGTTTTGGGTGTTGATTTGTTTTGCAGGCACGTAGAAGGAGGCAGGAACTGCTGGAGAAGCAACGTATCGAAGAAAATGTGCGTAAAAACAAAGTTAGTAAATGCTCGGAGAGAATTTTGGAAACAGGATGAATCCGAAGCTGATGGATTTTCTCACAATAGAAAATGCAACAGCCTTGCATTTTTATTTATGCAGCAGTAAGGTCTAAGTCAGTGAATGAAAATTATTGACATATATTTTTAATTGTTTTAGGAAAGAGAATTGAAAAGGTTGCAGGCAGTTGTAATGAGAGAACAGGTAAAATTATCTTTAATTTTTTTTTTTAAACAAAAATTCGTGTTGCAACTTCCGACTCTCTGTAACTTTTGCTTTATAGGGCATTTATTTCGTTCTATTTTTTACTGTTTTTATTTGCACTGTGTAGCTTTTGTCACTAGTGCTTCGCTTCATTTTATGTGCTTATTTTCTTTTTCACATGCTGCTTTCTTCATCCAATCAGGAACTACAAAAACGTAGAGAAATGCTCATTATGGTCGATTTGGTAGGTAGCTGCTTGCTTATGCAAAAGATTTGTTTTTGCATTGTCCTTCTTTTGAGTATAACTTTGCAAAATAAGATCATTTTACAATATGGACGATATGGAAACATTTTTACATAAAATTCTCTAATAATCAAACGTATGTCAGAACGTTGTTTCTTTTTAATTTTACAGGAGCGAGAGCGCAGGAGGCAGCACATGCTTCTAGTGAAAGCACTGGAGACAAGAAAGAGACAAGAGGTTATATTCACCATTATTTCATGAACTTTCAAGTGCTGGATCAAAGCATTATCTAAAATCTGCATTGTTGGCATTACAGGAAAGAGAAAGAGTGAAAGAAGAACGAATTAATGAAAAGAAGCTCAGCAGAGAAAGGAAATTGGTAATGAGCAATTTTTTTCCTCTTCGGTGGCTCATGGATCTGGAATTTCAAGAAATTCAATTTCGGTCCTTAAAACGCCCAAATTTAATTCAATAATAGGAAAATATTTATAAATTAGGCAGAGAAAGCTTATTTTGTAAATTTTTTTAAGAACCTTGTTCGAAAATTTTAATACATTTGAAAAGAATTTCAAATTTAAACTCATCAATTGTCTATTCGTAGGAACAACGGCGTATGGAGATGCATATGATTAGGGAAATGAAAAAACCAGTGGAAGACATGGAACTCGCAGACGTTCAAGTGAGTTACACGAAAACGATGTTTTGTTCTTTGTTTTTCAACCATTTTAAAGTTTTAATTTAATTTATATGAATTTCTAGCCGCTGCCAACGTTACACCGGATTCCTGGAGTGAAATTATCTGGAAAAGCATTTGCAGACGTGCTCATGGTGTTTGAGTTTTTGCACAACTTTGGTGAAACGCTGGGATTTGGTCAGTTTCATACTTTTATGTCTGGATCAGAGCGATGATAATCAGGACATAATAGATGTTAAATACGTTTCAGATATGGATAGTTTGCCAACCTTAAACACGTTGCAGATGGCGCTACTTAATGACGAAGGATGCGAGGAGGAGCTGCTGTCAGTATTACATCACTTGCTCATTTGTGCGATTGATGATCCGGGATTACCTCAAGGAATAAAGGTGAACATTTTGATAGAAGCTTCTAGATAATGCATTGACGTCTTAATTGAACTGGGCTAATGATTGAATTTTTTTCATGTTTAAAGGGTACCACGGCCGTAGGCCAGTCGTTAAAGGAGGTGGACATCACGAGCAGCACAGTATCCGAAATACTCCGCATCTACATTCATGCCAACGAGGGTGAAAAGTGTAAGATGCTGGAATGGATCGCCCAGAAGCCTTTCATCGCCTTGACGCCCACGCAAAAGGCAGCCATAGTGGCATACCTGTGCAACGAGTTACTCTGCAGCCGCACCATCTGCCGGCAAATTGACAACAACATCGAGACGGTGAATGGCATGAGGCGGGACAAGTGGGTGGCCGAAGGAAAAGTCCGGCAGTGAGTAGTAGCTTTGGCGCGAATTCTATTTACAGTAACATCCCTCCCAATGAGTGGACATAATAAATGATAATAAATTTTCAGGCTGAAAATGCTTCAGGCAAAGAAAATTGCTCGAAGGGAATTGAAAATGCAACTAAAAGAGGAGAAAAGGGTGGAAAAGGCGTCGGTGTCGCAGGAAAGGCGGGAGAATGTTAGTGGTGATGGTAGCCCCATAGGCAAACAAGAGGCCAAGGATGACAATGGGGAAATGAGGAATGACAGTGGAAACGAGAGTGAGGAATCTCACCATACAGCACACGGGGAAATCGAGCAGGAAATCGATGAACTTGAGGTAATGAACGTAATAAACTCTTCTGGAAAAATTACTGTGCATGTGCAGAGTAAATGTAAAGCAAATGCATGGTGCACCAAAGTAGTAATGCTATTAATATTTGATTGTAGTAAACATTACTCAATGCTAAGTAGTAAACAATACCCAATGCTCCAATGCTAGTTTGCAAATGCTGAAATAGATGATGTATAATTTGACCAAATGGGCCTATTGCAATTAGACTTGACCGCCCATGCTTAAAAATATAATGGCTTTAAGCTGCCAATTTTTTTTAACAGGAGGTTCCAGGGGAGACTGTGGAAGAATTGGGAAAGAAAATTGACAGAGTAACAAAGGTATGTCGAATCTGTAAATAACCAACATGATTTTTGCAGAGTTTTGGGTAGTTTTGAAAAAAAAAAAAATTTTTTTAAATATAATTTCCCAGCAACAAAATCTGTTCCGGCGGAAACTGTTGAAGGCGTCTCAACAATTGCGAGCGATATCGCTGGGTCAAGACCGCTACAGGCGACGGTACTGGTTGATTCCTCATGGAGGAGGAGTGTTCGTCGAGGGCATGGAGTCGGCCGAATTGCAGGAGGACGAATCGTGCGAATGCAACGGGGCAGACAAAGATGGAAAAGAGTCAGAACGACTTGACGACCAAAAGACTGCCGATATCGTCAAGCCTAAACAGGAGGAACACAATGAAGAGACAAAGAAGGATTGCGAACTAGCTCCGACCGAAACCAAGATGGAATTCGAGGCTGCCCTTTCGGTTTCTCCGGAGATAAAATTAGAGGAGGCGGATGAAAGCGTGCCGGCAAAGCAAGAATCGAAAATAGGTGAACCTGTTAGGACCAGTGATATTAGTCCAGAGAACACAGACCAAGTGAAGAATGAAAGAGACACTCATAACAAAACAGAGCCTACCATCACGGCCAAAGTGAAAGTGAAAGAGGAAGTGACCGATGCGGTCAAACCACGACCGTTTTCTCCTGATCCTCTGCCGTCCATCAGTGTCAAAGATTTGGGCACCAGAAAGTTGACAGACTGTGACGACGTAATGAATCTTAGTAAAAGCCAACTTGATCCTTCGCAAAATGGCAGCTTTGTTCCTCCTTCTTCCGGCTTATTTCCCACGATTCCACAGTATCAAGTCTGTGCAGAGCAGATCTTGAGAAGTCTGACGGAACAGCACAATCAACAACAACAACCGTGGTTCAGCCTTCTCCCCAGAATGCCCTGCGACGAAACGTCGTTGACCCGCATACATTCGAATGGCACCACACCCGCTGCCAAACCCACGCCGAAATCACTTCAGAACTGCTCCACAGGTTGCGAAGCTGAGCGGGCCAATGTCCCGTCGCCATTCTCTACCACTGCCACCCCCAGTCGCTTGTCCATCCCTCACTACAGTCCGTTCTACTTCCACAACAGTGCCACGTCGATGGGACTTGTGAATGGCTCCCTATTGCCCTACTTTGTTCCACCGCATTACCTCGGTCGGTCGTCAGGTAGTGACTTCGGCAGTCCGTACTTGCCCTGCTCCAATGGACCAATTGCTTCCCAGTTCTCAACTGGCTCGCCTAGTTATGGTTATGGACACCCATCTCCCATCGATCCAATCATCCTCGAGCAATACACGAGGCACCAGGAGGAACAGCGGCGGCCGCAGGAGGCAAAGCCGATTCCTTTAGGTTCGTGCCAGACTTATTTTCATAAAATTCTCGGGAAAAGTAAAGCCATAATTCTCGATTTTTCTATCCATCGCAGAGCTGCAGAAAGGTTGGTGGCGGATCACGGACGGTAATCAACTGAAAGCGGTAGCACACTCCTTGCATCCACGGGGGATCCGAGAGAAGATGCTGCAGCTGAAGCTTCAGAAATATTTGGACATTGCCTGTGACGTGTTTGGAAAAGCTAGCCACAACAATGGTGAGGACTTTCTATATCATTCTCATGCTTACATGAGGGCCCATGTGGGCGATTAAATAAGTTTAAAAATAATTTGATGTCGATTGTCCTTTGCAGTTATAGATCTGGAAATAACGGATTTGGACCGAGAGATTTCTCAGATGCCGGGCGGGGCTCCGGAGGCTGACCGGGAATGCGACTGGAGCAGGCAGAATGCATTGCGGGCGGATATGACCATCTTGGAGCACGTCGAGAACATGGAAGAGAAGATCGCCAGCGCCAGCATGCAAATAAAGGTATGAGCTGGCTGGATTTCAACTAAACTGGCAATCACCATATTTCCTGTTGCTTGAGTTCTGGGTATTATCTTTCAGAACTGGAAACTTCCGCCGAAGGTCACCGATGACGATAACATCCGCTTCTATCCATCCTGCGCGCAGCCTCCCGAGGAGGCGACCAGTAATGATAAAAGGCCAAAGTCCTGGCTATGTCCACTGACCACGGCCAGGCAGAGGCTACTGGAATTGGAAGAGAACATCGAGAGGCGGTACATCAAGCCACCTCTCGGGTACAGGTAGGCAGCAGCAGTTTTCACAAACATTAACATTCGACTTGTAGAAGTTTTATGCACAATGTTGCTGATTTTGTGCTCTCTTGTCATTCGTTAATGGTCAGCACGGGGCAGGTAAACATCAATTCCATGAATGCGAATGCCGTGAATACAACTAGCGTTGGGAACAGTGCTGCCACCAATCCGGGAGTTGCCGACGAGGAGAATGGGGATGATATTACAGATGAGACTCCGCCATCGCCCATTGTTGAGGAAGTTCCAGAAGGGCTCCTGAGGTGGAGAGCAGCTGTTCAGAAAACACGTACTTCTTCCCAGCTTGCCGTGTGCCTTAATTTCCTTGAGAGTTGCATCGCATGGGACCGGTCCATCATGAAAGCGGTTGGGAATTATTTTTAAAGCATTCCAAAGGAATCTTAAGACAGATTCTAACTAAGTGTATTTTCATTTCTTCCATTCCTCAAACAGAGTTGTCAGTTCTGTAATAGTGGTGATAATGAAGCGATGCTCTTGTTGTGCGACGGTTGTGATAAAGGATACCACACATACTGCTTCAAGCCCAAGATGGAAACCATTCCTGAAGGCGACTGGTTCTGTTATGAATGCCGGAACAAAGTTAGTTTTTTAGCTTTTTAATCTAAAGGAAAATAACCCTTAGAAATTCCCATTATAACAATGTGGCTTTAACTGTTCCAGGCCACTGGAGATCGCATGTGTCTGTTTTGTGGCAAAAAAGGTAAAAACATTTGCAGTTGCGATAACTGCCCAAAGGCCTTTCACATCGAATGCATGGAACCTCCGATGGCAAGGTAAGTTCGTCGCCTCCGAAATTTGAGGAGTTTACAAGTATGGCTTGATTCTCAAAATGGTCGCAATTTCAGGTTACCCAAGGCAAGATGGTTGTGTTCGCATTGTAGTCATAAGGTAATTAATTATCCCTTATCTTATCCCATTCACTAGACTGGGTATGCACACAGTTACTGATTTTTTTTTTTTTGCATTTGCCTGTCAGTCTTCCAAAGGAAAGGGGAAAAATCGCAAAACTAAAGATTCCAAAGATGGTGGGTCGGATATGGAGGATGTGCCGCAGAGGAGAAATGAAAAAGCCTCCAAGGTAGAAAAGGTCAAAGAGAGGAATAAGGTTCCTGTGAGCAAGGATTTGGAGCTGTGCAGGTAATTATTCATATTTTTGGTAACTGTACAAAATCTCATAAAACAAGATTTGAATCTGGTACATTCTCCTGTATTTTAGCGATATTTTCTTATTCATTAAGTTATTAACTGTGTAAAGGTGACTGCAGTGAGCAAATACGAAATATTGTTTTCTTCTGACAGAAATTTTGATGTCATTTTCTGAAAGTCCTTTCATTTTTTGTTGAAGCGCAAAATATACGAATGGGGATTCAATGACTATTCTTGCCATTCTAGGGTGGTTTTGGCAGAATTGGAAACTCACGAAGACGCTTGGCCATTCCTTTTGCCGGTCAACACCAAGCAGTTTCCATCTTATCGCAAGGTCATCAAAAAGCCCATGGATTTGAGCACCATCCACGCCAAATTGGAAAATGGAAGTTATAAAAGTCGAGGAGATTTTCTTACCAATGTGCGCTTAATGTTCGACAACTGCGAGACTTTCAACGAGGACGATTCTCCCGTCGGAAAGGCTGGCCACAATCTTAGGGCGTACTTCGAGACAAGGTGGTTCGACGTGGCTGACAAGTGAACGAGTGTGACCACCTTTTGGACTGGCTCTCTTAGTTCGTTTTAGTTCGAAGGAAGTCTGGAAAGAAAAATTTTTTTGCATATTAAAAAAAAATTAGTTGGTAAATTGCAAAGAAGAGGTAGTTGAACAAAACAATCGGAGTTAAACTGTCTTCAAAGGGAATAAAGACTATCATTTCCAAAGTACCGGCTCTGGCAAATACCACTGTGAAATTATCCACGATTTCCTCATTCCCCCACTTTCTCCACTCGTGTGCCGCAACGAAATCTCTCATCGCGGTACGGAAATAGAGCTCGGCTCCACTTCCGTTATAATTCTGTGATTCAAATGAAATTTTGCTTTCATTTTTCATTCATTCTTCAGTTCCAAAAGATTTTGGTAATATTCACTTCTTTGAATTTTTTTTTTGGATGTCAATTCCAGTTTGTTCACAAAGTAAATATGAGGTTAACGGATAAAATACAGGGGCAGATCTCACCAGTAACAAAATCAATTGCGTGTGACAATATGCCTCGCATAACTGTGCTCTTTTTTTTGTTGCCATTATAGGCATAGTTCATTTTACATACAAATCTCTGTAAGAATGAGCGTGGATTGGTTAATTATTGTCTGGCAACATTTGTGGAGCTCCAAGCCAGCAGGTTTGAGAAAGTAGACCTACAAAATTGGCAAAAGTGTTGTCAAATTTCCAAACACTTCCATCAAGATAATATCTTATCTTTGATTATCTTTTTAACAAAAATCTTTTTTGTTAAAAAAGAGGAATGGTAAAAATAAAAATCAACCAAACGAGAACTACGGAATAAGTAAAACTAACAGATCTGAGTTCCTCGTGCTTCACGACCGGGGTGGGGTTCTACGCCAGATTAGTCAACAATGTCACCGTATACCAAAACGTGTGTTAAAAAATGGATTTTTGTACGTTTCGCATCGACAACGCCGAACCGCATAAAGTTTACATTTGTTTTTTTCACAAAGTACAAATTGCACATTTTATTTTTCTAAAGGAGCCATTCGTGTCAGGGCCCGATGTTCTATTTATCCAGATCCCACGATTCCAATAGCCGTCCGCTCGTGTTGTCGTAAGTTCACCATTACACATAGGATTAGTTTTGTACCGATAATCTAAAACTAGGCCCAAAACCTCAAACACCCGTTCCCTCCAATATAGTGTTTTGTACGTAAATGTGAATAGCCAAGTAACAGTTTTTTTTTATTTTTTGCCAAATGAACTCATTTGTGAACTTTTTTTAAGTTGTGTATTTTGTAGGTCCTTAGTGCCTCTACTTTAGGGCCGGACCTGAATCGAATGGACCAATAATAGACTTCTGGCCCTTTGGCTGCTACCCAAGGTCCATTGTATGCAAATAATAGGAAAGATACCTTTACCTCACGCGCGAAATAACTCGTCACACTTGCAATTATAGAGCAACAGGAATGATTTTATCTGAAAACTTGTTAAACACTTAAAAATGTGTAAAAACCAATTGTTTCAATACATTACACCAGTTATGAGAACCTTTCAGGATTTTCTCAACCTTTCCCATTGTTAGATTGTAATTAAATAAACTGGTATCAAACATAGATTTTCATGCTTTCTTGAAATAAAGCATATCGTGCTGAAATTTTTTTCAAGTGTTTCATAATAAAATCATAACAGTTGCCAAAAACAATATGTAATTTCGATTCCACGTTGCATAATGCATTTTAATTGGCTGGGCTTTTTAATTTTATTTATAATTTTTTTTTATTATTATAAATTCTCAATTAAAGCAGGGTTCTCAACACATTGCGAAAAAGGGACCCAGTTAGGAAAGAAGAGTCATAATTAATCCAACGATATTATTTATTCACCTCTTTGCGCTGCGCTATTTTGTTTTTTGTTTGCTAAAAACTGACTAAATTTTCACTAATGTCACCTACTATTAAATTTGAAACTTCAAAAGTCAGTGGCAATGTTGGTGGTATTAAAGAAAATCAAAATGGCGTCGCAGATGCTCTGAACAACGCAATAACTACATTAACTACCTTTTATTTATTTACCATTAAAACAATTAAGAGTATTTCATGCCAAGTAGTGAGAACGTCGTTTATCGTTGGATTATGGTTAGGGCAATTCTGTTGAACCGTCCTGGAATAATTACCAAGGAATCCAGAGTCACATTAGTATTTTACTAAAATAATTCGTTTGCCCATTACTTTTATTTTAATCGCTTTCTTGCAAAGCACTGATTGATAAAAATGGCATTTTCTTATTTCCTCTCTTTGTTATATTTTTGTATCATTCCAGTTTGTGGTGCTAGTTAATTAAAAAGTCCATTACTTAATTTAATTAATGGGACAGCCAGGGACTTTGTGCGCTATGAACACATGTCTTAATTATTATTATTTAATTGAATGCTTGCGATTAGTAGCATTTAGAGATTTTGCCATAAAAAATACTGTTTGTTTGTATGTGGAAAGAATACAAAAAAGGACAATAAATTATTAAGTATTTGAAGCCCCAACTTTAATCAAGACCATGTTTTAAAATTATTTAATTTGTAATTGTTTACTAACAACACTTGTTATTTTTAGGTAAGTAATATGTATTACAATCTATGAGATATGCATAGAAGCTTTGATGGTTTTAAACTACATTAAAATACTGAGTAGGAACATAGGAATTTTCTTTTGATTTTCATTACATTTCTGTTAACTTTGAATTGCTGAGTCAGTGTTAACCTGGGTCTCTTGATACAAGTGATATCCTTATTAGTGTTTGCTTTTATTATTATTGTAAGCTGTCAAAAGAAAGGTTATAAATACAATTCAAGGTTCCGAACAAGTTAAAATTAACCACCAGGAGTCTCTTTTAATCAACTTTCACCTTCTCTTCTCCTAAACGTTTCTCACACCATTTGAAATTCAGCAGGCTTTTTTCTTTAATAATTTCATGTTCTTATAAATTATTTCATTTACACACACGATTAAAAATCGTGTTTAATTTTACAAATGACTAAACTGTTGGATTTTAAAAAAGTGGGCCTTAGTTAACATATGAAACACTATAATAACTCGTTCCCATTGGCCTTAGCCTACATATTTTCCTTACTTTATTTCCGCATTGGCTAAGAAAACGTTAAGAAGTTTGTATATGAATTTGATCAGGACTTTTTTTTTCTACAAATATTTTTATTTTATAGGGCAAGATACGATGCTGTGAGATGCCAAGGAGAATATTAAAAATAGCATCTCAGCAATAGAAATTGCAAAGTCACAATTTCGATGAAGAAATTATTTTCTTAAAAGCTATTTTAAGGAAAGCTATTTCTAAAATAAAACTTGATTCCACTGAATAATTTAATTGGTCATTGTTTAATTACACAGTTTAAGTATTATTTCATTGATGAGTAAAAGTCTTATCAACTGGTAATTTTGACACAGCACAGGGCAATTAAATTGCTTGAAAATCTGCTTTCATTGGTAAATTCCTAGACATTGCAAGATGCATGTGTGCTATAATTGCCAACACTTAGCAACTTTCAAGAAAAATCATGTACGAGTACATGAAAATCCTTTAAAACTCTTTGCTTTCAATGTTGAGTACAGGTACCATAAGTCAGATAATTGCATGTGATGGCGCTTCATTATTTCACATTGAAACTTTGCTAATTGAAAATGTTAAGCTATCTAATGGAGCCTTAGTTCATGATTTCCAAATAATAAATTTGCTGCATGACCTTAAAACTATAAATTAATGCACATTATACATCTGAAATGCTCATCATTTAGCTCATTTACATGCTCAAAACATTTAGCTCATTTGATTAAATAATTAATAAACAACTCAATTTCCTTCATATTTTTTCCAGAAGTCTTCCTGTTTAACTTACACACAATTAATTAATATCCTAGCATAAAACATAAGCTGGGATGATAAATCTGATAAAGTCGGAAAAATTTCATTGTATTCATTTGACAAGCTTATAATAATCTTGAAACAGTGCTATACTTTAAAAAAATAATACGATAAGCTGGTAATATTACAGAATAGATTTAAAAAAAAGAAAAACTACTGAATTAGATCAGAATTTTTAACTAGGAAAGTGAAATTTTCATTTATGGTTAACTCTAAAAATAAGCAAAGCGTGCTAGCTTCAAAATATTAAACATTTACATCAGTTTAATATAGCCTAGTTTTTATAGAAAGCAGTAGCGGAATTAGCCTTTCTGCCTCACCACAAATTACACCATTGTTGCTTTTTTGATAGAAGTTGTTTGTGAGATTTAAAGGGGAAAGTCCCACTTTGTAACAAGTGATATTTATGTTGTTAAACTTACTAGATATGAATGGCTGGGACGATAATAAGTGCAGCAGTTTTCATATTGAAGAAATCACACCGGTTACCAAATACACATTAGGTGCCATTTTTCCATAATTTCAGCAGGCACTGAAAGTTGGTGGCGCCCTCTAAGACATGCATGTCTACGTGTTTCATGAGGGGTGATATTTTAACCCGAGAGGGTGATGCATACTGTCAGTAAAATGGTGCCTATTTGGGCTTTGCATTTTCATCCAAATCCATGCATTCAGGACATGTTATTTATTGATTCGTGGGCTTGAATCAAGTTGAAATTTCCATGAATTTTATAATTTTTCATGCTCTTTTTCCTACAATCCACTTCGTTGAGTGGGACTTTCCCTTTAACATACATCTGCTAAATTTCAGTCTCATATAAATTTATCAAAGGTGTATCCCCCATTGATTGTCAACCATTCTGGTTAACTCGTTTGTGTACAGCAAATAATGTCCTATTTAAATGAGAAATAGAATGATACTAGTACAACCTCGGCAGTATTGTGCAATGCATGAAACAAATACATTACCATTACCCATAAAATTAATTCTCAATACCTGCACATATGCTACATAATTATCAGGGTGTCTGGCCAAATCCAGTAACAAATTTCCATGACATTTCCAGGTTTTCCAGACAAATTTTCACAAATT
>JAQIXP010000207.1:0-31687 GCA_034700285.1 Proteroiulus fuscus | reverse complement strand
GCTTAGTTCACACGTAAAATGGTGAATAAAGTCGGAAAAGCGATTCAAAATTATGATGTACGTACACTTTTCATTGATTCCCCCCCCCCCGCCCCCCGTCGTACAACAGCATACACCAGTGGCGAACCCCCTCCCCCCCTGGGAGAGTGTACGTATTTTTTGAATGACCCCACAACAAATTCTTAAGTTATTTATTATAATTATTCATATTTTTATAGGCCCAAAAGTAAAATGCCATCACATGCTTATGCAAATTAACATTAAAATCGGCCATGATGTCCTATTTCTATTGGAAGAAGATAAATTTGGAAGCAAATTTCCAAAAATAATTGTGAGTTATATATAGCAAAACCACCACCAGTATATATAAGATTTTAAATTATCCACTTGTAAAAATTTTGTAAAGTAACTGGATATACAAAATATTATAAACTGATAAATATATTTGTGATTCACATAAAATAGGTTTCTGCTATACATATATATATATATATTGTATACATATATGTACACGCATATAGCAGAACCATCAAAAGAAACAGGTATACGCTCGTAAACAAGTTAAATTTATTAATGGGAAACGTTACAGACTGAGCCAGGCTTTACAAAAAGATTTAAATGAAATGTAATTTGGTAGGATATTACATTTCATTCGAGATATGCACCTCTCAAGCCATTGCAGATATAAGAAAGGAAACTTTTCAAATATAGTAGGCAATATGTTATTGCCAGAATTCAAAGAATTTCTTTTGTTAAATACATATATCAGAGAGTATTTCAGCTTGCTTTCTGAGTATGTCGGATTATGTCTTACATCACGTAAAACCATTCTTTTTTGTAACAGTTATTATCAGTTCAGAAAATACAACCTAGAAAGTACAACCTGCACCCTTAAAAGTAAAAAAACCTCTTTGATGGGAGAGCCATAGAGCCATGCAATATAAACATGCATTTTGAAATGTTTTTGGGTAGAGAAAGAGTTGTTCAGTCCAGCTGAATTGATTTAAAATTGCTAAAATGTAAAATAGCATGTCTACATAAATTTGGAAGAGACTTTTTTTCAAAATCTCAGGACGATCGATCCATCAACCAGTATTGTCATTATACGAAATCGTACAACTTAAATTGATAAATATAACAAGAATAAGATATAATCATGGTCAAAAAGCATCCTACACTTTTTATACTAAATAAGCAGACACTTTGAATATGTTGTGCGGGTTCAACTGCATTTGGTCCAGAATTTTTAAGATATGAGTATATATGATAGACGACAGTGTTAAGCTCATAAGGAATGAGAATGGGAGTTCTTAAACTATACTGACTGCCCCCACCCTCATGCATTTTATAAACACCATTTTCATTTTATAGAATTCGAAAGGTATGCTTACATTCCATAAAATGAATATAACTGAAATATATAAAAACAATGCAGGAACCCAATAATCCAATCGAATTTATCATTTGAACGGGAAATAAAACTCTATGATTCCTTATTTCTCAAATTATAAAGATTCATTCTGTGAATCTGGCATTTCCTATTGCTGGCATGCATTTAGTGTGACTACACTGACTATAGTAGGCAAATGGAATAGTTTCTGAATCATATGCCCTGAACTCTTTTTATATATAGCTGGAATAATATTATCTGCTATAGGCCAATTTTTACATCGTGAGAGAGACAGTTCAACTGAGGTTTGCTCGGTCAGGACATTTTCAGAGAAAATACAATTATTCAACGTGAGCATTTTATGCGTTCAAAACGAAATTCAATCAGAATGGCAAAATAAATTTGCAGTCTGCATTCGCATAAAAGTTAAATTGTTCTTCTTTCATTGACATTCGCGGCAAAGCAATCGACCTCTTTAAATCTAAATGGATATTCACCAAAGACAATATTATGCTATGCTATTAAAAATCACGGCAAGGAAAATTCTAATATAAAACCAAGGAATACAGTTTCTTAAATAATAGGCCACATAAAGTTCCCAGCTTCAATAAGGCATAGACTAGCATTGCATTGAACTCAAATGTAGGAGAATCCAATAGACCTATAAATTTAAAAAGTTGAATTTAAACATTTGCTTGTAGATGCATTGTAGAAGGTTGGAATATAAATCAATATTGCATGAGAACTTTGGATGTGCAAGACCTGCTATATGCGCACACAATAAATATTTTCTTTGCATCCGTAATGTTGCAAAGCGTTCAATAGCAATACTGAACTTCTGAATTACAGAAACGCTGCGCCATCTGTTGGCAACTGCAGATAAACGAGAAATTCCATGCATGCATTGCTTTAAAAATCCTGAAGCTGAAGCCCCTAGTCAATAGAGCCAAGCATTAACTGTCATAATGAAGTGAAAATATTTTATAACACCATTAATTGATGTAAATATTAGTATCAATTACTAAAAATAAAATTCTATTCTATCATAGAATAACTCTCTAAATATTTATTTTGGATGAGTTGTACTCTATAAAAGTACATAAGTATAGTAGGCCTATATATAAAGCTATAAGTATGTAAACTTGTTTAATTCGCAAGAAATTGAAAACTTTTTAAGGCTTTTCTACATGCCGAATAAAGACATTCTGAAAAGGCATTTTTAAAAAGTTTTTCTTCTGAAAAAAGGAGATTTCAAAAAAAAACTATTTAAAAATGCCTTTTCAGAGTCTTCTTATTTAGCACATATAACGGTCATTAGGGTTCATGCATAAATGAAATCACGCATACAATTTGTATCAAAATTGTCCATTGCCACACAGATTATCGCTTTCTGCATTCCTTCCGAATTCCTATAGGGATTTCAATGTTGCTTTATTTTGGAAAGGCAAGCGTGAAGGAGGATAAAAAATGTGATGGAGATTGGAAAAAGGAAATGAGGTGATCAGGGAAAATTAGCAGATTGTTATTTACTGAAGTGAATGTCATGATGACGCTAATATTTCATTGGCCCAAGTGCTCTTTGAAGCACCTATGGCCTCCTAAATATCATTCAAGATTCTAATCTCATGTGAAGTTTAGGTTCAGGAAGTCATAAGAGAAAGCGAGCTCGTCATTCTTGACGCTTTTAATTATTGCTATTATATATATATACAAGCTTTTGCTGAAAATAAATTCTGCTCAAATGACAGCTTGAGATCCTTTGGCCATCTGCTTGCAGGAAATTAAAGTTCATTGCATGGACTCCACCCTTGATGGGATATGACCAGAAAAGATCATAGAAATGAAACGGCAGAGCCAACTGGAAACTATATGTAGTGAATTCAATGGGAACAACGTGTTAATTGAGTTATGGGGTCATGAACTTTGACTCGTGGAGGTCGAGCCAACCACTTTATATGTCACAATAACAAAAATGACCCAGGCTTAGACCTCAAAAACCTTAGTAAAATAGTTAATGGGAAAGTCTTACCTTGAAACAAGTTATCTTTAAACTAAAAACTAACAGTAGTTCAGAAATGCGTATATATATAGTAATTCCTATTTTACAGAAGACTTTTAACATTATTCAAAAAGCATGACTTTACTAATATTTGAGGACGGCGACATTTTCTCGCATTATTTGAAAAGGCATGGATGGCTCCATCTATTAGCCATTTTTGTAAATTAAACCATGTTCTGTATCGTTTCACATTTTCTAAATGGAATAATCATGAGCGCCACATTAATTGCACAAAGGTGGCCTTTAATATATAAATGGCTGAAGAATAATATTAAATAAACAAAGACTACTCAAATGTATGGTAATCCCCAATTTAATCAGTGGATGGCGCTATTTAGGTATAACAAAAATGGATACTTCTTATGAAAATCATTTGCCACCAATTTAAGCTCTTTTCCAAATATATATCCTATTTATTGAATGGTAACTACAATTCATTTTAAAAAGAAATTGTTTCAAGGGGGAACTTTTCCTTTAAGCCAACCAACTGACCTTATCATGCAGGTCAGCTAAAAAGATACCAGCTTCAATTGGGTGCACATGTGTTCTATAGCAGAACTAATAATGAAAACAAGAAATTGCGATGGGGGTAAGGGGGGAAGGGGGTAGGGAGAAGCATCTTCACTAGATAAGCTAACAGTAAACAGAAAACGGGAAACTGAGAAGTAATTGTAAACACAATTTCATCGAAAATACAGAAGAAAAATAGTTGAAGCAGTAGTGGGTGAGCATGTATTGCCGGCCAACTGGAATACGATAAAGAGAGATTGTGAAAAAAGTAAACGCAATTTGTCCCATGTTTGTTTAGTTTTACTCTAATGTTGCTAAACTCAAAGAGTGTTATTTTCCAAGAAGAACAAATATCATACAGACGCTAAATCTGGCTTTATTTTCTCAGTCTAACGTCTCCAAAAATCCCTATATTTAAATGTTTTCTTTTTAGAGGCAGACAAACAAACATGAATCCGAGAAAGATAAAATAACTCTCAATCCAGATTATCATGATAAATATAGTAAGCTGCTAATTGTCATAGTAGAAGTTTAAAATCTGATCCAGACAAAAGAAGATACTATTTTTGTTAGAATATATGAAAACCTACAATTTATGGAAGAAAAGTTTTAGGCCTAACATTTGTTCCAATGCAAATTATGTTATTACATATAAGCATATTTAAAAAGTTTATGGTTACATATATAGCTAAGCTTACCATAAGACATGTTATAGTTACCTCACATCATTTAAATATAAAAATTGCTTTTATGTATACTTTATTTTAATTATTAAGAAAATAGTGTAGTATACTATATGCATTGTGATGCAATGCAAGTATCCTATATATAGGCTACACATCAAATACAGATATTTTAAATCCATGGATATTTTTTAACATTGTAATAATCCACTCTTGCTAGTTATTTGTTAGTATGTTGTTATCCCAGCACATTTTTGACCAACCAGTTCATTCATTCATTAAAAGTATAAAATACAATTAATTAAAATGCTGTAATAAAAGTTGTTAACTGCCGAATACAAGTGGGTAGTGAAAATAAAAGTAATATGAAAAGAAAGCAACAGCACAAGTTTGTAAACACGTTATTTGCACCACAGACATACAGCCATTATCTTCGAGGCCGAGATTACATACAAAACACTTATGGATATTTGTTCAACATTTTCTCCTTCAAATTTTCTTTTGAACAACTTCAGCAGTTAAACACAACAAAGACATCCAAAACACAACTCTCAGAAAGACCTTCTAAAGTATACAGTTTTGAGCATGTGTCCTTATAAGTCTTCTGAAAATGGAAAGCCTATATACATTGTATTGGTTTGAATGACCCATTCAGACCTCATACATACTTCTATTAAATTTGACAATAAAGTTAACAAGTTATGATGAAATTTTAAGATTTATTGTAGAGAACTGAATTGAATTCAGTCGGACTTTCATATTATGAGTACTCAATACCTTTTCAAAATTTCTTTTTAAGAATTCCACCATAAAGCAGACGAAATTGAATATTTTTTTCAGCAGATGTGCAATACTGATAGAAAATTGCAACACGTATTTTTGTGCAAATAGTCAAACATTGAGTGGTTCAGCTGGCGAGCTTTGATAACTAAAAAAAATGAATTACACTGACTGAGAGCAAAATATTGGAAAATATAGATATATATATATATACAATCAGACGACAAGAAAAGTGAAGAGAGCATTGGAAGCAAGTGCCAACAAGGGCAACAGATCCAATAGCCCTGCCCCAAAATACAACTAATAATACACGTAACGGTAACAGCCCTAAGTAAAAATGAAAAACGAAAGCAAGAAAATTAAAATTGTAGAAAAGCATTTGATGATCAAAGCTCGTGCATGCAATGAACACAGATTTTTCAAGCAAAAGCTACTTAATTTTATCTAAGATTATTAAGCTGATTAGTAATAGAGTAAGGCCATTTCGTAAATGCCTTGTTGTTTCAACAAATGCAATTAGAAAGGAAATAAGGGATGAAAGTGATTTCTTAATGGTCATTACATGCCACACAAGCATAAGACACACAAAACAAAGGTCGGACCATAAAGGATGTGAACGGCATTCACATCAATAATAAATTGTATTCAATGGCATATATCAATGGTGTATAAAGCCGAATGAATTAATGCTGGGAATTTAATTTTGGAATTTAATGCTGGGGCAGTTCCTATATTAGTCGGCCATGACGGCACTCACCCTATCTCCCAAGTAGGGCACAAAGAGCCAAAAAGGCTCGTAGCCCGAAATGGGAAAATCCCCAAAAAAAGTATTATTTATGTAGTCATAACTTATACAAAGGCAGTAGTTAAGTATATCTTATAGGTCACAGTAATCAAACTAGTTATGGTAAAACAAGTTCCATTTTCAATTGCCAAAGCTTTTTATAATTGTATTTGACCAAACTGGTTATGAGTACATGTTATTACTTAAAGTATACGCCATGCATATATACGAGCATATATCAGATTTGTATAGCTCTTTTGGTTTCTCAGATTAGGTAAACTAACCTCTAAAGTTAGAGGTCAGAGGTAATTAAGCCACTGCATGCCCACTACGATCGCAAAAAAAAAACGGGTATACTAATCTATTAGTGACATAAATGCTGATTTACCTGATTACATAAACAATCAGTACTTGAGTTATGATGAAACATCAAATTTTAAATATTCTAACAGTATACATCACTATTAAATGGTCCACTAGAGACACTGTTGACAAATTATTAATTGGACAACATAAATCTATCAAAAATAATTGTAACATATTAGTATGCTTTATCGAATTGAACGAATAGATAACAGAGGTGATAAACAAAGCTTCTAATAATAAATGTCATTATGTTAAATCGATTAAATCCCAGCAAATATAGCATCCCAAACAAGCAGCTAACATATATGATACACATTCATGTTTTCCATAATCTCGTAAAATTGACTCATTTATATATATTTTTATAGAAACTGCAAATATGTTGAGATCCCCCTCCCCGTGCGAGTGTGACATTTTACATTGAAACTTTATTGTCCATATGATATTACCCTGTTCAAAATGCAATGGAGCTTGAGGAAAGTTGGGAATGCCATAATACGACTTAGAACATACAAGTTAGATTATTTTCACTGACCATGTGTGGTCAAAGAAAACAAAAACAAAACAACACTGACCAAACAATTAGCCATGTTGCTTCTCCTGCTGTTACTCTAATCACATTAACATCACGTTCGTAAAACCACATTCACGTGAATCTAGCCATTTAAGTGCCTCTAGTCATTATAGCTTTTATTTTTATCACGGAAATAGCTATTGTTAAAGTCACAAAAAAAACTATTCACATGAAAAAGAGCGAAAAAACCCCAATGCATTGCAGCAGCCATTGTTTGCTCAGAAAGATGACAAATGACGCAAAAGCTGGTTGTTTTCTTTTTGTCTTTTTTGATTATGTCAGTAGAATATCAAGAAATCAACTTATAGATGAAGGAAATAGGACGTAAATAACGTTATATACATGCATATATAGAGAGAAGCACAGTTATTGATTGCGGAATGCCAATTGAAATTACCACCTATAAAGATTATTGACAAAAGTCTTATTAAAAGTAGGTTTCCATTAATCATTGGTATGAAATATAGAAACAAAAATTATGTTTTTATGCATGGAATGTTATAGATGCCAGCAAGTATTATCCATGCAAGGATAGACCCCGATTGTCAAAATGCATTTGCAGTGGATATGAATTCCCCAAAACATGGAATAATACTCTACAAAAAGTAGAAACTATATAGATATACATGCATGTGTTGCCTATATGGCTTATATACGAATGACAATTTGATAAATATGATTTCTACTTTTTTTTCCTCTCTATTGAACTGTTCGTTTTTGCCACAAGGTTTCTCTTCAGTGAAACATTGCCCTTCTGAATGATTCATGCGGAAGATTGTACCACGTTATGCATCAAGGACTTTTTATGTAAGTTCAGAACTGGCATTACTGATATTAAGAGACAAAATGGAGTAATATGCATCAATATATAAGATATACACTCGTATATTACTATTATTATTATTCTGTCCTGGCATAAATATTTCCTAACATGGACATATATGACAGAGAGTCATTTTCAATGGAGTTGCCAAAGGTGGAATCGAAAGATGGGGTCAGGAACAAAACATCAAGCCAAGGGGCATATGCATATACTGGGAGGGCCATTCACTATACTTCTCCTTCTTCCAAAGCATATTTTACACATGAATAACTTGGATTTAATACATAGTTATCTACTTGACTTGTTCATACATATCTATGGATATGTGAAATAAGAGAAAGTAAAGGTGAAAGTGCACTGATTAAATATATATTGCCTGTTCATTCCTTTTGGGGTCCAAATACATCCCATCTGACATTTTATGTGCCCCATGTCACCATTCATTGATGCATCGGTAGAAAAATCGTTATCTGCTCTACCATTGTATCCCTATGGGAGTATCCCATAATGTGACTCTAAAAGCTTAAATCCTTCGAAGCAGTTGTATAGGGGTAATTGAAAAAAAGTTTGAGGGTTATAATTTGTCTTGATAACAGATTGCTTTACCATGATTTAAGCTCAAAGTCGGTAATATAAATGAGGAAGATTATAATAGGAGTCAATATTTCAACGCATATTTTTTTTACCTATATACAGCTAACAGATGTACATGCACATATAGGCCTACACGCTCTTTACCAAGAAACTATATATATACTCTTCCAAGGTTTCGATAAAATATGAAAAAGCTTAAAAGTAATGAGAAAAATAACTCTTAACTGCCACTTTTCATCAACTAAATGAACAACTGTACGCAACTCGCCTAAATGAAAAATTATTTGCAGCACTAATGGAGCAATCGCCATGCTTATTCACCTACAGACTGAATGTATACATCCATTAGCTGGTTGCATGTTAAGAAATATCTACAGAAACTGTATAATAAATCATGTGACGTTTGTGCCATTTTCAAACCTTCAAAACAGGAACTGAGAACGATGATTGATGTAAGTTAATGCCATGATGGCAACTTGTACCAAAGTAAGAGAAAGTTGCTATGGTGGGAAAAAAAATGACAGAAACAGCCCAATTTTAAAGAAGAAACATCGAATAACATGTTAACAGAAAGGCGTGAAAATATTCTGTATAACTAAAAAAACCAAATCCTAAAATGATTACATGTTGAAAGTAAAATAAATCCTTATGCTTTTTTTCTTTTTTATAAAGCACGCTTTGAGTATTTTTGCTGCAGTTTTTAGCTGTCCATACCAATATGATGTTGATTTTCAAAACTTCCTGTTTAATCATTATCATAAAGCCACTTGGGGTTCTAACTTGACAATAGATAATAGCGGTTGTTTACTGGCCCATTGAGATTTACCAGCTTTCCTATTATCTACAGAATGTTCATTCTTAAACCAACTGTAATTTACGCCTAAATAAGCATCCCAAAAGGGTACAAGGGTAAACATTGAGCAAAATGAATTTAAATTAGAAAGAACAATATTAGAGACACATTTTTTATTTTAAATTGAATCTGCTGGTAAAACGTTCAAAAACAATCCACGATATTTGACCTGGCTTGTAAGCGGCAAGTTAATCAACATATTTACTGCAATTAATAGTTTGTAATTCCTAAATATCTGATTTCAAATAGAAGAAATGCAACATTTATGTTCATAAATTATGTTTCCAATTTGCTTATGCCATGAACACAGACATATATAGTTTATATCTGAAGGGTTTCCAAGATTTAGCAATAAATATTATAGAAATGCAGTTAGTCCAGATATTATTGACTGCAAGCAATAGCAGCCTAATAATATAACCTGAATATATACTACTCCAATAATTGCCTATAATGGATCCAAAAAATGGTATATAGTTGTGATATTCAGTATAGGAATGCTTATATAACTTAATTTCATAACGTATTTAAGGAAAATAAAACGTATGGCATGCTAACATGAAAACTATAAATATAATATGTTGTGAAGTTATAATATCTCATGTGTCCAAGTTTTAGATTGATTAGCTTTGACTGAAATTGACTTGGCTTTGATAGTTGCTAACCAAGCTAACATGCATTAAAGAATTATTTGAAGTTCCATTCTGTAAAACTTTATTTCCAAAATAGCTCCATTCAACCATGTTAAAATAACTATGTTTTGACGTTGTGCACATTGACTATAATATACATGGGCAATTTCTTGCAAGCAGCTCCCAAAGAACAGTATATACAGGTACATGAAATTATATGTTCAATCGCATTATGCAATTAATGTTAATCGACATTTTTTTTGTAATAAGTGTTAGACTCAATGATCAATCTGGAAAGAAAATTTCGAGTTGTCAACATAAAATTGGTTTTTTTTTGGTAGTAAAGGCCAATGTTACCATCGCAGTGAGTACAGGATGTAAAGAAGAAAAAGATGATTGATTATGAAAGAACTATTATCTTGCATTATAAAGGATTTTACTCTACTGCAAGGCTTGCATGGCACCTAAGGAGACTCAAAACCAGTCTTTAATGATAAAGTTTTGGAGAGATAGAACAATAAAAAACAATAGCTACTACATGCCTATAGACTCAACTAATAGTCTCGATCATCAAATAAGATTTTTTTGTTTGATTATAGACGATGTCACCAAAGAGAAGGAAAAAAAACTCACTTTATAATGAAATAGCATATTTACTTCGCTTATAAGTATGTACAAAATGCAATATTGAATCAGAAAATAAAAAAAAGATTACAAAAGACGTGATGAAAGCATCTATAGCACAAAAAAGCATGCAATGATGCAGTCGTTGTATATATATGCATATACATGAACTCCCAATACTGCATTAAGTAATGTAGCTTATTTCATAAATATAGTTCAAGCCTAAACTTAAATAAACGAAGTATAAATTGCATTTCTACAATTAAAAACAGTAAGCATTTACATGTCACTCTTGTATATAGACTTCACTAGTGACTATATTATAAATTGCAATTGTTTAATTACTTAATTCATTTGTGAATTTTTTTATAAAACGAAATCTTTGAAGTATGCTCTATAATTCATAAAAATGCCTCTTGTATATATTGGGTGGATTGCTCAAGTCTGAAATAGCTGGGAATAAACTTCAAAATAACATGCAATTTTGATGGTTATTCCCAGCTTAATCACTATTCCAGACTTGAGCAATCCATCCATTATCTCATTAAAAAACAAAAGAATTTGGCAACTTTGTAAAGGTATAACATGTGAAGAATCATGGTTTTCTTAATTGACATATACCATCTCATTGGAAACTTCAGCTTGCTTATGCAGCTCTTTCAAAAAAAATAAAATAAGCTTAATTTTAGCTTTTAAAATGCCAAATAATTGTGCATTTTTTAAGCATATATATATATATACTGAAATCACCCCATTCAATTAAGGTAAATGGAGTCACAGAAATCAGTGTGTGCAGCATTTTAAAGGAAACATCCATAAACATGTATATAAGACTCGATTCTATACTTCAAGGCCTAATTTAAGGTACAGGTAACATAAATGTATTGTATATTCCTCTATTAAACTATTTAACTGCAATCACAAGTTGCATTTGGTATTCCTCATTATGCGACATGCAGGAGGAAATTACGGTTTCTCAGTACCTAAATACAATTTTACTGATTAAAGAAAATTATACGAAAGTAAAGGTTGGTCTGAATGAATAATAAACAAGCTTTAAATAATAAATAAGTATATACATGTGCTGGGAAATTCAAAAATCCAAGCCCCTAAGGACAATATCCAAAATCAAGATGCTGAAAAATTATTTCAATTATCGTTAAATGCTAAGCATTACAGACTACACAGATATATAGTGGTGTATGTCTACATAATCCAGGATTTGGAAAGAATTTATTGGATCCATCCAAGTCGTTCACATATATAATATAAAACATACTCAACAATCAACATTCCAATAACCGCTCATAGATAAACATATATGTATTTCTTGTACATGCCTTTTAGATTAATCCTAAAAATTTCAAGCTCTATTTCAATTCACCGAATTAATCACTTTATTTTATTGCATCACATCTCTTTTTAAAATAGATGCCTTAAAATATCAAAATAATATTTTTAAAAAACCCACTGTATATATAGGTTTGCATTTTTATCACGATGATGATGTTGGAGATTGATGTTACATGTAATTGTTGCTAAGTGCCTCTCTTCTGAAATAAATTTCAGCTATTAAATTCCATACTACCGTCTTTGTACTTTTATATATTGGAATAAAAGATGTTAAAATTATTTGTAAGAGTATAGAATGTCTACATCTATATGACAGCTGTTGTTGTAAAAACTCTTACTACTATAGATGGTGCATTGTAACCATATAAGCATAATGATATAAATAATACTTGTATAGCAATGTACATGCATCCAGTGAATGAATAAAAGCTAGTTTATCTCACTTATCAAATAGCAGAATTCTCAGGATAGAAGTGTAGAGCAGAGACTACCATTAAATGAGGTCATAAACAGAAGTATATACTTCATTAGTGAAAAAAGTAATTTGGTGAGTGCTTTAGATGACAAAATCTAAGCATATCTTCGACAATAAATTAGGCCTTTATATCATTGAAATTACAGTAAAAATATAGAGATGTTTTAAAAACAGGTGATGCAATAGATAGTGCGACGATTTTATGAACCCATAAACATCTGTGTTTTAAATAGCTACTGTGTTTATATATAGATATCATGACGTTAACAAATTATGTAACTAATAAAAGATATATAATTAAGCATATTTAAATAAATTGTTTACACTGTCCATAGATTCTCTGTTAAATTACATCATTTCAATGTATGCTCAATTCTAAACTTTTACATAATTTAAAATGTGAGTTTATTTTCTATTCACAATTATCCTTAAAGTAATTAAGCAAAACCATTTAAATGTTTTAAAAAAAAATGGATGAGAATTAACGAGTGCTTTAAGGATTATTAATGTAAAAAAATAAAAACTCATATTTGATAAAATCAGATACCTTATTTTGTTACAGGGATTCACTAAGCAATTTAACTAATACAACATCCATTAATATTATCAGTATAAACTCTTCCCATCAATATAATTTCCAGGAGTTTTACAAAGAGATCAATCAATTTGTAGATAGTCTATTTCCATTAACTTCAGTAGAATCGATAGCAAATGTTTTGAAGCGGCTTTCAAACTTGGAGATGGACACAGTAATACAAATTTAAAGTAGAATATTGGAGAATCAAGGGCGAAATAGAAATGACCACACAATACAATTTAATGTATCAGATGAACTGGTCACACGGAAACAATTGTATTCAATCCAGCCGTCCAAATCTTCACTTTCTTTCTTTTCCTTCAAACACCAGTGCACGACCAAAGTCCTCCCATCATCATTTTTTTTCCCTATTCGAATCGATCAATCGTTATGCAGGTTTACTATTTTTAGGGTATACTACAAGCACTTATAATTTTGGACTGTCTTCGCCCCTTACGTGTGACTTTGTCACAAGAAGCTTTTTTCTGCTGGATCATTAAGACTTAGGCTGCCATTCGGTAAGCTGTGGCTTGTCCCTTACCAAATCCCACTCACTCTCTTTCCCTTACACATGCATGCACCCCAATCATTTCACCGTGTATGGCTTAATATTGCAGCCTGATATAACCTCATCTCTTCCATCACAATCGATTCCGTGAACCTCAACTGACCAGGAATCAAGCTAGGACTATAGTCTACAAACTTTTTGAACGCAAGAGAGGCCTTTCTATATATATGACAAATAATACCCTAAAAGTCAGAGTATTTCCAGCGCAAAATCTTTGACACGAACATGCGCAGATGGATCTCAAAGAATGATCTCAGGACTTACTCATATCAAAAAATGCATTTCAGAGAAACTTTTACTTTAATTTCCGGATATTCAATCATTTATCTGTAAACAGTATCCTGGCTCATAATCGGAATAGTATAGGTTTCAAACCTAGCCCTGCAAATGGACAACGTGTCACTGGCAAGCTGACAAGCAAAGCCTATAGAGAAAAGCATTATTTTATTAATCTATGGAACGATCTGAAACAATATAAACGAGGATATAAAATTCAATATCTTTTCCCCAAAAAACCAGCATGTCGAAACACGTGAATACATATAGGGAAAACAGTAAATCCTAATAGGATATTTGCCTTTATTTGGATAATAATGTTTAATTTTCAATTGAGCTCGATTTTGCCCTACGCATGTAGGCCCTACTCCTCAGTTATGACAATAAAACATTGTTTTTATTGTTACAAATATTGAGAATGTTGGTTCATAAATTCTAAAAATGGCCTCATGACATGGTGAAAAATACTATAAGATTTTACCATTTCGAGCAATATACTGCATGGTTCCATTGGTACATATGACATATCAATATTTTTAAATTGACATCAATTGATACTTCTATAATAATTATTATTATTTCACAATTTAAAGATGTGAAGGAGTATTTAGCACTGGAAATGAATTTAAGTTAATTGCACTCATTAGATATTTGTTGAGACATTTCCATCATATACAACCTCAAATCTGCTGGCCAACAGAGTACATGAACTCGTACAC
The DNA here is from genome assembly GCA_034700285.1 of Proteroiulus fuscus. Taxonomy (NCBI): domain Eukaryota; kingdom Metazoa; phylum Arthropoda; class Diplopoda; order Julida; family Blaniulidae; genus Proteroiulus; species Proteroiulus fuscus. The sequence continues at coordinate 17,047 of JAQIXP010000207.1, read as the reverse complement.
TGTTGCAGTTGTAAAAAAAACCTTTTTATGAAAATCTATTTTAAAAAAATTGTCTTTTCATACAAGGAAGGGCAAATGTAAAGTATATATATGAATTTATTGTAATTCTGCCAACTTTGGTTTCAAATTACTTCCATTTCTGGGGTAGTGACTTATAGAGGAGAGTCCCCAGCTAAGCCTAGAACAAAAAGTCTCAGTTGTCGTAGAGTACACAGAGGAGCTAATCTCAATTCATAGAAGCAACTCATTATACAAAAGTAATCTGCACAGTTTTCGTTGAATGCCCACAAATCCCCATTTGCATGGTGATCCCACTTGGCATGAACCAACATTAGGGCCAAGACAGAGTCTGAATTTCAAGCATAAAATTACATCTGAAATAATGTATGCTTTCCAATCGATAAGAAGGAATTCTTATCGTATTGAACACGTTTTCTTAAAGGTGATGACTTCATCAAATGTAGGTCTACAAGCTCACTAGCACGTCTATTGCACTAATTATATAATATTGTTTTGATATTAAGTTACAAAAATTTACCACGGTGGAACAAAACTATAGGCCTATGCTCTTTGCTACATAAAAGTGTAAATATTTTAAAAGATGACTGAAGGCTTCTGATTCTTTTATAGACATTCAGCCATAGTCTAATGTTGTAATAACCAGAGCATGTATAGACATTACCATTGGCCATTCAAATTCTGCTTAAAGGAATGCCAATACAAACAATTGCAAAGTTCCTATACAAGACTCCCACGAGGAATCAACATTGTTTACAAAAAATATGCTGATTTCATACATAGGCTAAACTTTTTCACTCCAATCTAAATAAAGTGTGAAACCATACAGCATGAAAAGAAAAAAAATGTGACACTTTTTCTGTAGGCGTTTTGAAAACATGTTGCAATTTAAGTTATTCTTCTTGTTATGCAGATTTATTTTATTGTGAGAATGGATAGTTCCTTGGGCAAGTTGATGAAGTTTAATAATGACAAATATAGGCCTATAATGCAACCGATATTATACTCATGCAATTGAATATCTAGGAAAATGATTGATCACTTTACTGAAAATATGGACATTGTATAATACAACAGTATCTACAGAAAACACTAAGACATATTTTAGATTTCAAAGAAGAGTGCTATAGCCTATATTGTTTCTGTAAAATAGCAACTCACAAAAAAATTAAAAACTTCCTAAAAAAAAATTATTATTTTCCACCAAAAATTGCTCTCATTTAGGCCTAGTTGTAACTCTTAATTTGGCAAAGAATTACAAAAAATAAAAAATTATGGTTTCCCAATATTAATAACTTATATAGAATTTATTTTTAGATTATAAATAATGTCTTTCATGTAGTCTTAGGATATCGTCACCAATAATCCCCTTACCCTTTTCTGCCCCTTTCGTCAAGGATAGAATGCCAAATGAGCAGCACGCCAGAAAGAGAAGTCATGTGAAAAATCGTACCATAATATGACAATGTGTGGAAGAGTATATATCTTGTCGACATTATAACACCCAACTTAATGTTCTAGCACAAAATGGAGCATTTTTCTTACTTTGTGATAATATAAACGTATAGCTTTTATATGGCAAATGATTAAAGGCGCAACTTGCAGCATATAAAGAAGAGATTAAATGGGAATTTCTCTTCTAATCCATAAAGTGCAATTAGAATTAATTAATTATTAATAAAGGTGGGTTATCAAACAATTACTAAAAAAGTGAAGCTGATATGTGTAAACCCTCTTATCGAAAAAGTTATAAAAAAGAGTTTTAAAAGAACTTTTATATACTTGAAAGCCGTACCCATATATATTATATTTCTGTATGCTGCATGCATGCCTCTAAATATCAAATATGCTAATAATGGTCTTTAATGCATGACAGAATCCTATATACATTTTTTTACATAAATCTCAAATTACTTTGATATATAGCTTAAAGAAATTTCACTATCAAATCATGATATCTTTCTAAACACGGCAAAATTAAGGAATCACCTTTGGATACAAACTATTCTTGAGGGTGCATGTATTGGCAGACAAACCAAATGCACTATTAATTTCGGATAATGAAGTCGTTTTGGCATCTTGCAAATTGTTACTATATAGCTATACACAACGATGCTATTATATTAGCATGAAATTGCTCCAATTTACATATGCTTCCACTATCTTTTGACAAATGGGGCTAATGTTTGCACAAAACGATGTCATTATAAAACCAAAAAAAGAAGGAAAAAGATTTTACAAGGTATTTTATCAGTATACAACAGTTGGGTGTATACATATAAGTAACAATTCATAAGTATGATGGACTTATACTATTTTCCACGTTTTCCAGGTTGCAACTTAATTCAAATGAAAATTTTAAAAATTTAATCCAATTTATTTTCCAATCGATATACCAACAATATCATTACTGATCAACATTCTCGTTTTTCAAAAATTGTGGCTTGTGATTTATACAATAATTGTCCTTCACAGCCCCACATAAAAAATAGCCTGAGAAAAGAGCTTGATTCGGTCAGTAAAAGCAATGCATGCATTTCCTACTATAACTTAAGGCTAAGCACATCTATACCTAGACTGAGATTACCATAATTCTCCAGTTGCCGGGCAGTCTGTTTCTACAATGACTCATATCAGCTGCACCAACGAACATCCCCTAATTATACAATACACAAAGTCTACTTTGCTGTATGTACAACAAATAAGATTTAAAAGTTCTTTTTTAAACTTGTGGAATATACACCTTTTAATAAGGGGGCATCGCTAATAAACGGGCAAGTTTCAAAACTAGGGCCGTCCCCAGACCCTCAGTTTCGATAAACGGACGTCCGCTAACTATGGAGAATTTTAGGGTAAGTCAAATATTAATTCTCCTTAAAATCTCTTGTTTATCCTTATCTATAATACTGGACTTAAGAATGTACATAATACCCGACTTAACGTTTGTTTTTCATATTTTTGCTTCATGCAGATTAGGGTTGCATGAACTTTCAATCCAGGTCGACATGCAAACACGTGAATGTGTGAACAAAGAAACAGAATAGGCCTACAGCGTCAATCCCTTTTCCACAGGCTTTGTTCGCTTGGGTTAATCATGGCATCAGTTATTGATTGGAATGGCAGCGCCAGCCTTCTCCAGCTTGAAAACACTCGGGAATAACAAAGTTATCACACATATAGACGTATATATATATATATATAGGAAAGGGCGGCCATAACATGCAGGAAAGGTTTCAGTAAACAAAACAAAAGATTTGAGATAAAACAAGGAGGATATCGCATTTTTAAAGTAGATCATCAATGAACAAAAGCTTTTCAATTTATAAGTGCTATGAAAACTAGAGAGCTGGTATGCATACATCTTAAGAAATCAGCTTATGTGCAAATATTTTTATAAGCAAATCTGTAGGGTCATTTCAATATACAAGTAGTATTTAGGTTCAGTATATAGGATTAGATGATTAGTTCCAAACAATGCCAAAAATTGAAAAAAGTATAAAGGAAGATGCAATGATATCAAAAACTTTAATAGATTCCATTGATATTAAGAAATTTATAAAAGCTGTTCTTGTCAATGTTTATTATAAAAACTTTTAATTGAATTTCACATTAAAACTGTAATTCAAAGTTGTTTTTATAGTTTTTGAACATTGGGACCAGGTACAACTCTGCCGATACCTGAATGCATTTATAGTTTTTATTAAAAATATTTTCTATCCCAGAATTATTTTTATGTGATGTATATCATGCATCTATAAAATATATTCTTTATATTTTCATATGCCAAATATTCAATCGCGCATAAAAATAAAAGGGCAACAAACTAGTGTGACAGTATTGTAAAAATAAGCAGCAGTATATGCATGCAATAATGCCAAAAATAATTGCTTTAGCTTTCTACATTTTCATGCACCAAATTTTTTAAGACAACCTCATTTTCTTTTTGATACGCATCGCTGCCACCATCAATACCAGTATAATGTCACGAAGAATTTCTCCTTAAAAATAGCATACATACATGAATAAACTAGAAACCCATAACATCAGTAATTTTGTGCATATATAAACTTGCCATGCTTTGCCACACAAATGACACTGGCAAAAAAGGTATACTCGTATACGAATATATTTACAACTATATATATATAGTGGCGCCATAAAAAAGCACTTTCCATCAACTCCAAAAAAAATAAAATTATGTTCAAGTATGTACGAGTTGTTAAGGTAAATAGGAATTAGCATAATTCCATAGAGATATGGAGTGAATTTTTTGAAATGCCTTGCAGCCACACCAATACAGTCTTCTTTGATTATATATCATCTTAAATGCAAGCATAAAAGAAGCACTCAATGTTTAACATATTTGACAATTTGTAACAATGATAAAGATGTCACTAACAACTCATTTGGCAATCGGAATGGTTTGAAGCTATAACAGAAAAAATAAAAACTTTGTCTCGGAGTTTATTCTTCTAAGAAGCTTACAAAACTATACTTCAATTTCAGTATATTAAAGATAAGAGATAGTGACAAGCTCTCGTCCTTTTTATTTTTAAAGAAAATGTTGACTTGATTCAATTTCTGCCAAATGACGTTATCTTTACCAATTTACATAAGGCCTGGTCTATATATATATATATATGAATATAATATTAAAATAAAAGCTATTTTTTTCTCAAATTTAAATGCAATTTTTCTTTCACTATCTAAGAGATGCAATGGGTGAGTCACGCAGTGGTAAAATTGTAATTGAATATTGTATAATATACTTGGAGCAATGTATAGATGACACGACTGAACATAATACCAAAACTATAAAGTATAATTGGCATTTCATTTTTAATTTTAAAACTTATAAAAGGAAAATAAACCTTATAGCTCCTTTAAAAAACTACAGCTAAATAACGTTATATAGGCAATCGATATTTTAATTTTTTTTCTAAACATAAATTACAGACAGTCAGAAATTATATAAGGAAGGGCCTAAAGCATTCCATTCACTAACCAAAAAGGGGGCTGCATGCTTATTTTAGAGAGTGCTATTTGTAGTTTTATTTCATAAAATGTTAGTAACAAATTCACCTCAAACAATGTTTGTGTCTATGACATTTAACTAGAACTTTATAACACGCTCTGGAATACAAATTTTAACGCCACACTACACAAATAAAACCCAAAAAGGGTTGGATGTGAATAACATTACACACTACAAAAACTATAATTTAAGTTTATATATGATTTTCTGCAACACGTTCATAGAGGGCATCACCATTCACGTATATACAGAATAAAAGGAGTATGCCAATAACATATAGTATGACATAGAGAAATAATTTCTCAAAGCAAAATAATAATCTTTTTGGAAATGGTCACAGTGGTGAACATCCTAAAACATGTCAAAAAAATTATTTATTCAGTGTCCCTATTATCACAGAGAAATATACCTTACATGCACTAATGGCACTATAATTCTTGACTTCGTGGAATAACCCATCATGTTACATGTACGAGTATGAATATTTAATGCAAGCATTATATTCAGATTTTCAGATCAGTATATTGATGTCAAATATTTTATGGAGAACACTACTTATATCATTAACGATTTTTAACAAAAATGCCCATCACGGCTGATGCACTAAGATAAGAATTACATAACATTAGGAGATTATCTGCATGGAAGGAAGCATTGAATGAATTTAAGAGTCATCTTCCCTGTTTAAACCTTTACAAAATACATTGGTTTATATTAAGTTCCAGTGTCAAAGAATAGGCTGCTTTCATCAAACCTCAAAATTCATTCTTAATTTAGAATTTTCTACATGTATATTAAAAAGTCTGTGCAGGCTCCAAGGTTGAGATTCAATTTAGGTTTTTTTTTCTAAAAAGAAAACGAAAATCTAATTAGCTTGAATCAGCTCTTGTAATTAAAAGATTGAATTTCAGAGTTATGCAAGTTTGTGTAAGGCTCACATATACCTATACACACTAAAAGCATATTATTAATGCCATATACACATATGGAGCTACATATCCCTGAAAAAAATTACTGAAAATTAAAAGCACGTTTTGCAAATTACGTTACCATTTTGAGTTAACGAGATTGGGCATCATCTCATTTATATTCTACTATACTCGTATACTCTCTCTCACACACATGCGATAATGTGCATATAGATATTAAATCGTGGACCTTTTTAATTGATTCGCGCATACATGTTACACGCCATTTAACACTTAAAATACACCAGCATATAATTTTGATTAAAATTTCCCGTGTTTTTACTCAAACATAAACGGAGAAGCACATTTTATGACAATTACAAATTATCTATCTATACAACCTCTCCATTTTTCTCTGCAATTTCCTCTCTATAGGGCTATTTTAGTACAGAATCTAATTTTAAAGTCCAGCCTTTTATGTTCAGCTCACATATATGGTTCATTAACCTTAATTTTCATTACCTTTAGGCACGCGAGCTTCATAATATAAGCCCCTACCTTAGATCAATATTAATTATCTACATCATAATTAAATGCAGTTATACCTTCCAATTCGGCTATAACTATATGCCTAAAAACACGAGCTTGTATTATTCTTACAAATATTTTCTATTGAACAATAAAGTAAAACATGACAATGGTAATTAAAATCTCAGTATTACGAAAAAGATTTCTTCATTAAGGTGAAAGCTAAATATACACGCATCCTTTTAAATGAAATGCTATTAAACAAAGAAGATTATAGAAGTCAAAAATGAATTTTACAAAAGGATAAAGCTGGGGTACATTTTTATATTTCCATCATCATGATATTTTTCTATTTGAAAAATCAATGTATATCTTATATAAAGTTTGCACTGCTGATGGAACAAATCCTCCAATGAATGATTTCCCCCTTCAATTATTCTCACAAAATGATTTTTAATGAAATATATAAATAATTATAAATTAAACATTGATTTACATCTGTCTATATTTGATTGGAAAAGTCATCGCCAGATTTTATGAGTATACAGTGACACTTTCTCAGAATAATCCCATTTATAATAAGAATTTCCTTTATGAGGGTGTCTCAAATAATCGGGCATATACCAAGCAGTTTTCAGACACTTACTTTCGATAAGCGGACGCCCGCTAATTGGAGAATTTTTGGCATTTCTCAATATATTTGGTAACAGCAATTACAGTTTTTATGGCGAAATATAGTACAGCTGGGTATACATACAATAGAAATTGCCTTACTCAACTAGGATTAATTAAAGCAAAATAACTAGCTGCATTCACAACTTTGTTAAATATGAAAAGTGTGAAAATGTGTCTATTATACGCTCGTATATAGGCCTACCATGCACTATGCACTGGTTAGGAAAGAGCTCTTTTTAAAATTTTGCATAAGTATATTTTTTACATAATTGTATGGATTATATCAAAAAGGGCTGGTTATAGCACCATGCTAAAATAAATAGAGCTAGACAGCAACAAAAAAATACCTGAAACGAAATTTGCCATATGAAATTGTTGGGTAAAAATCATTGAACTTTCAATGCAAATAGATTCTTGGGTCATGCAAAGTGCATTAGGAAAATTATATCAGCCACAATTTTTCATTGCAATTTTTCAAATGCAACTGAATTACATGTATTTGACATACCAGACATTTTTCCCGCTCAACTTTTTAAGCTAGCAGAGAATAAATTAACTACTATATACCGTATATCATTATTTATATTTTCCAGTTTCTCAAATGTAAAAAAATCTATCATAAGTAATTAAATTAGAATAATAAATGTCCACATAAAATGGCTCAACCAAAATAGACGCAATCTTAGCAAGGGAAAGCAATATTTTACAATTAATCACTGCTTTTGCCAATGTTCTTTAAAAAACTAATTACAGAAATGGTACATTCTGCGACTAAAGAAACGTGTGTGAAAACGATAGCAGAGATTTTGTATAAGTTCAGATGAAAAATTGAATAGCTTTATCATGCCTTGTAACCATATAATATATACATATAGATTGTAAACCTTGGAAGAAAATTGAAATCATTATTCATGCCACTCTTATAATTATATATGAAAATGAGATTTTTTTATGAACTTTCTTTAATAGATAGTCAAAGTCGGTACTGACGAAGTGAATAGTCTATTTTATAGAGTAAAATAATCTTGCACCAAAATTTAAATAATATGGATTTATCAGAGAAGCTGCTATATGCGCCATCTATAGAAAGTTTTTACACATAGAAGAATTTAATTGTAATTTATCTATAGATTTAAACATTCAATTGAAGCTGATAGCCTAAAGCCGCCTCCATACTTCTGCTATGCTGAAAATGATTAAATATTAATCCTAAACACTTTTGACATTTTGTCTATTGGTAGAAAAAGTAAAATGTCTCTTAAAATAAATTAATTTTGTTTTAAAAAGAAAACTGAATGCTGTAATTTTTTTTTAAAAACATTATTTCGATCAAAGATAAGATAACAATGTATTGGAAAAAGTAGTTTTACACTTTATACACTTGTACATGTATTCAGTCAAGTTTATAATTATTTCCTGCAACTATGTTGACTTTGCTACGTATAAAAATGGAATGGCAATTCGCCGCACAGCTCACATGCTAGCATTGATTGCCTGCTTACAGGAAATGACCTGCTACTTACATCCATTTCATTTCCTGTTTTATCATGATATTCAAATTATGAAAAGCTACCAGCTGCGAAGTGATGGCTAAAATGCCTTTTGGTACACATAAATAAGGTAATCTAGTTATTATTTAGGGCTATGTAGTTAATCTATGCAATCTAAAGTTCGGGTCTGTGTGAGACTGAGTCTATACTCACACACACACACACACACATACTCACACACACACTTGCACATTTTGCTAAGCAGTCTGATAGTCGATTTAAATTCGAATGAACTGGAAAATGAACTGGAAATTTCCAATCGAGAATGCAAATATAGGCATAGGTGCATTTAGGGGGGCAGCCTTGGGGGCCCGAGCCCCCTTCTCCCTTGAGATCTGAACTACATGGTTTTACTCCCCCGGGCCCCAACCCTTAGAAAAATGACCTATGGCGGTTCCCCCCTTGAATATAGGGTAGAAATTTTTAATGGGGGGAGGGAGAGGTTTACCTGTTATTTACTTAGAATTTATCAGATTGGAGGGGGGATGGTGTTAGATCACAGTGCTAGTTAATGAGAAATGAGGTTTCGCGAGCCCCTGTAAAACACCGCCCTCCAAATTTCGGAATAATCTATAATCAATCTGAATAATAATAATAATAATAATAATAATAATCTGAATGCTCAGTTTACAGTCTAAATGCTCAGGTCTATATGGCTATGCCCAATATTCATCAATATATAGTTGCTTCCGATCAGTTTATTCTAATTTTGAACTAATTATTTATATTTGAGGTGATGTACGGCTGATATAATTCACATCTACAAGGAATATTCTGAAAGTTACACAAAATATTATTTTTGCAGTTTAGCAGGCAAACAAGAACAATAATTTTGCTTAAATTTCGTAAAATTGCCAGTAGTCAAATTAAGAAGTATATTTTTCATTTACTCGCAATAGGTCATCTGATTATAAAAATTTTATAGTCAAGGGTTATAATACTAATATCAATAATATATATATATATATATATATATATATATATATATATATATAGAGTAAATAAGAGTTATGGAATGACTAACTAAGACTGAACAATGGGGTTTTACAAACAAAAAGTCTTCAGCAGGATTTGAGAGCTTTAATAAGTAAAATGCCTGCACTTTCCCTCAGTCAGTACAAATGCCAAAGCAAGGATACATTACGCATGGATTAAACCAATGTTAATTTGGCGAAAATTACCAAATTAAAATGCAATAACAACAAAGATAATAATTTGGGGGAAAGTAATTTAGCGGATATATGGTTATAGCAAAAATGGCGAAATTGAGCTTATATATGCTATACTGCTGATGCTATAAAGGCTGTAATTGCAAATTTATGGTTAATGCTACGGACATTAATTTAATGTTTGGATTACGCAGTATTTTATAAAATGTTATTTTTTAAGAACTACTTTTTTCCTTGGAGTGCTGTTCAAGATTTCAATAATTCTACACCTTGCTCTCATAAGTGAAAGAATAGTAAGTTTATGCACTGTATGCATGTAAAAAGTTTCAAGAAGCAATTTTTGCTAGCATGCACATGACTTTTTGACTGACAATTAAGGGCTTTCGTTTAAACTGTGACATCAATAGTCAATTTTAAAATTTTAAATGAAATGAAATGTACATCGATCAAGTAATGCATTGCTTTAACTATTTGTCACAGTATTTTTCACAAATATATTATTTGAGTGCATTAACTTAAGTTGTAAATTTATCACTGATTAGTGGGTAATTGTTTTTAGTCAAGCAAAAGATAAAAGGATCTAGACAGTCTTTTTAAAGAATTTAAAAATATATAATTTACGAATCTGTAGTTTTAATGAAAAGTTACATGCTCTCATGTTTAGAAATGTATTACTAATTTATTTGCATTTTACTAATAAAGCCATCCCAGATTCTATTTAGCCCAAAAGTGAAAGACAAAATAGCAAATTGGTACTAGAAATGAAATGCCAGTATCTGATCCAGACACTTGTTTATTTCAATAATAACGTGCATAACATGCAAAAATGTTTCTGGAAATTTAATTATAAATTGAAATACCATGCAGTATACGCTCATATATACTCTTAAGGTAGAAAATAAAACTGCTTTAATCCTTAGAGAGAGATGTAAACTATATATATATTCCAGAAAGTTGATTAAGTGGCATTAAAAAAAATAAAATCAAAAGATTTTTGTTTGACGCTAGTTCATGCAGCTGAGTTTGCACTTCATTTTTGCATTTTTTTTTTTTTTTTGAGAATCTTCATTATACAGAGCTGCTGCACTTTGCGGTGGTTGAGATTTAACAATAATGAATGGTTGCAGTCTGAAAGGTAAATACAGCAAGACCTCCAGAGAATTGATGATTATTTCTAGAGAAGCTTAAAACATATTTCAAGTAAAAAATGATTGGCACACATATTTAAGTGACAAACTCAATTTTTATGCAAATAATTTTTTTTTTACTTCAAGAGTTATAGCTGCTCAAGAATTTTCTTCATTGCAGCATGCAATTTAAAACTGAAGAGCTACGAAGAACAGAAGTGCTCAGTTCCAGAAATTTCTTATCCAAAAAGACAACAATGCGTTAATGCAAAGCATCATTATCCTCTGAAGAAATAAAAATGTAGATGTACATAAACTGATTTTAAAACGTAAATTTCTGGTTTAAACTCTTCATAAAAAGTGTTCAAACGATTTAAAGAAAATAAAGCTGCAAACTGCTTACTTTTTCCATTAAGGAACCCGTCTTAGAATTGTGTAAATTAGGAAATTGTATAATATATTTCTCCGATTTTCTTGGCCATTTTTGAATTTTCCAAGACTTTCCCTGACCAAATTCTTATTCCCTGGCTGTTCAGGTCAGAATGAATGCTATTGTTCATTTAAGTTACATACACATAATAATAAAGTTAGTATGCATAAAAAGCTTTGTAACAATGCTCGAGAGACAGAACAATATAGTTGGCCTATTATGAATATTTAATGTAGACAGGGACAATACCTAAATAAAACTTTCTTGTGGTTGCATGAAAAATGCATACAAAACACACGTTTGTTGAATATTTTAGTGAGATTATATATAGAGACATAAAAAAATGTAAGTATAAATGTCTACTTTCAAAATCATGTATACTATCTTAAAACCGTTTGTTTATGCAAGATTATACATGTACTTAAGCTAACAAAGTGGAAGTATGGCTTCATAAGATTTATTTTATATCTGATATTTATACACATTAAAACAGCCATACTTTAATATAGGAACACTTGCACCTGAATTCTCTCTATAATTTCGGTAATTAATTGTCTGATATAAACAGTATTTATTTCCGCAGTATACTCATTTTTAAAAATTGAAAAATAAAATTATAATAAAATCCAAGTCTATCGTACAATATAAATATTAAGATATCTGTCAGATATCCCATTTTCTGTTTTTTAATTCAAGATATACATTTCTTAAACTCATTGCATGTGGTCTAGAATTCACTTTATTCCATGAATTTCTATAGCAACGTAATATATAACACAGTTGTATTAAGAAACTTTGAAAACGACCTGCAAGGATTTATGGGTTAACTAAGTCTAGCTATACATTTGGTGCATTATGCCTTATTTTTCACTTGTCATGACAAGATGTTTTTAAAAAAAAGTAGGCCATACCCAGAATCCCGGCATGTTGCACGGAGTCTGACAAGTACATTCAACTTGGCAAGTTGAAATTTATGGTCTTATTTTCGTAGTATACTGGTTTGTAAATAATTCATAAAAATTTTGACAAGACTGAAATTAAATTAGTTATATTTTCTGTCCCACATATTCGTACATACCCAAGCAAGACATTTAGGGTTGCCAAGCCCAATCGATATACATTCATGCACAGTATATTATAGGCCATGTATAACGATGCTCCCAACACCATCCTTCATTGCACGTCAAAAACTAGAATGTCCATTTCATATTACATTACGCTCTTATAAGTCTACATGAATATCAAATTTGGATGTCCTCATATTCAAATCACATGGACAAATTGGATTATATAAGTCTAAAGGAATATTTTTATATAACAAAGATACTTCCATAGATACAAAGTGTAAAATACGCTTATATAATATTGAAGCAGCAGAACTTGTTTTATACTTATATTAATTTTTGAGAACACTGGCAATTTTGGGAATTTTCCTCAAACTCATTTTGAAAAATAACCTAGCAAGTATGTTACCAATGCATATTTTATTGCAATATTATAATTTTATTGAAAGGCTATAAGTTTAGCTTAAAATTAATGGGTCGTTCAGTGTACCCTATATATACTAGATGCCAAATGCAGGACAATCGAACGAGTCATAAAATATCTATTCATTTTAGAACAGGAAAAAAAGAGTTGAAATTGGCCAATTGGCATTTACTATCTTTTGTGCATATGTGTACAAAAGATAGTAAATACCAATTGGCCAATTCGTGCAGCAATATATGTTCGGTATATACAGTATATCAAACATATATTGCTGCACGATATTGCATATTGTAATCTGAATTTTAATGACGGCTTAAATTGATATAATGCTTTTTCTGCAGTTCCAAGTAACAGCAGCGAGAGCTGATTTTTAGGTCTCAGGTGAGACAAACCGGTTTAGTCGAAAAAGTTTTTAGAATGGCACAAAAGGAACAACATACATAAGGTTACTATGGTTGACATTTAAATTGACAGTTTTCAAATTGTCATCAATAAAAACAGCATGGGAGCTTGACTATAGAAATGGGTAACTAAGTGCAGAGAGGTGCAATAAATGATGCTAAAAGTATATACACATACATATTTGATGAAAAAAAGCAGGGCTAAAACTATTAGCATTTATTCACAGAAGCAGAAAACAAGAAAGGTATCAACAAAATTATGCGTGGTGGATTTTCTAGTACTGCTTGTCAGTCAAATAATCTCATGACTGCTACATGGCATGGACGTGACAAATAGATATAAAAAATCGACAATTTTGACAGCTGATTTGCAAATCCTTTGTGAATTCATAAGTGATTTATAAATTGCATACAAAATAGCATGAATTTGGAGCAAACGGAAAAATTACAGCTGTTTTAAGCTAATTAATTCATTATACACTCGCAGATATGCCAGTACAGTGGCATAGTTTCAAACATTTTCGAAAGGGGGTGGGGTGAGTTGGCATTTATAAATCGCCGACATTGGTGTACTGAATATATTTTAATATAAGAAGGCACCATCTTTTAGAAAAACTCAAAAGAAAAAAAAAGAAAAGTACGATATTGTAAAGTTTTTCACTCCCACCAAAAGATGGAGTATAGGTTAGGTTGTGACTTGTGACCTTTGCTATCAGTCCTAAACTCCATGTTTTGCATGCACTCTCACATAATGAAATAACCGGTCTTTTCTTTTCAACGAGGCTACTACTACTACTACTACCACTGGTACAACGTGGTTCAAGCTTGTGTTAATTAAAGTTCTTCAGTTTCAGGGGGGCGCCCCCTTTGAACCCCCACCAGGGTTTTGTCCAGATCCCTAGACCCCCGTTTCACCCCACCTGCAAATAGCTGAAATGATGTCGCTGGTCTAGACAAGACTTTTCCCGGCCATTAAATTGGTAGAGCAGGACCGATCACATGGCCCCCAAGGACCCCTGACCTTACCCCCTTCGATTTCTTTCTTTGGGCTTGCATGAAAGGTAAGAATTATATGCAACAACAGTCAAAGACTGAGGATCTTTGGTAGCACATTATTAGAGCCATCACCAGAATGAGTGACAACATGTTGAAATATAAATGGCAGAAGATTGTCTACTACCTTGATTTCGTCACTGTAATTATAATGCACACATAAATATGTGGTGATTATCTAATGAAATTTGGAGAGTTTTTCTTTGTGACAAAACCAGGTTCTTAATTATATCTTTATATGTTAATTTTTTTTTTACAAACAATTGAAATTAAGTATAAATTTATATATACATGAGTGGAACACCCTGTATACATTTAAAGCATCTTTGATTTACTTTGTATGCCTATTTTCATGAATCTTAACAACTATCTGCTATAAAAAATGTAAATGAAATTATTCCAACAAATCTATTATACTCTATTAAATATAATTTAGTGCTGCAACATTGATTTATTATGCAAATTAAGTTCAAAATAGAACAGCAAAGTCTATATACATAATGCTTACAAGTTTGATGTCTACCTTCTTCATTTGTATAACTGTTTCCAAATCAAGTTGACTTTTGGCTTTTTTATATAAGATACACGAACCAAGATTATGCAGGCACAATGGTATCTATAAAGTCAACTTGATTTTAAATTTATATGTACATTATTTGCATGCATACATAAAAACAGACTGGATGAATAATTTATACTAGGGAAACAGACTTCAAATTACGATTCAGGCAAAAAAAAATCCAAGAGAATATTTAGGCATGAACAATATCAGCTGTGAAAAATTCTATTCACTATATATATATATATATATATATGGCTTATGACTTATTCATGCAAATTGCATTTAGAGTATGGAGCAATAACAACAAACTGTGGATAATAGGAAAAACTGCTCCCTTAAGCAATTCATATGCAAAGCCAATATTGTATACGTATCTACGCATGGGATTAGAATCATTTTTAAGAAATCGTATATCAAAAATTTGACTAATTTTTCTTTGATTAAAGCTGCAAGCTTATAGTATAAATTCTATCACGAGGAGTTTCAAATAGTAACCATTGCACTTTTAAGTTTAATAATGTTAAGAATTGCCCTTAATGATCTTAAGAATTATTCTGATAGTTATAAGTTTTTGAAATTAAGTTCATCTAATGAAGCATGACTTACAGCCGGTTGCACCAATCTTAGTCAAAAGATGAACCTATAGATCAAATGCTCTTTGAACTAAGATTACCTATTTGGGGCATTTTACCAAAAACGTTCAGTGATGAATCAGGCCAACAAATGCATGTTAAATGCCTCTTGGTTAGAACCGAGATCAATGCATGGTTCAATATGAACTTTTATTTAGTTAAACTTTAGTTTATCTACATTGGTGCAACCGGCTGTTAGCATGTATTGTGCTAATCAACTTTAATGTGCTAATCAACTTAATGCTAATCAAGTGCTAATCAACTTTAATTCCCCCAGATAAAATTTTCTAGTACTCTAGTAGGAGTTTACATTGACTTCTTCAGATTTTAGTTGAGTGGGGGGAAGGAACATGTATGCCCCAATCCCTATGGTAGAGGAGCCACTGTTAGATTATAAATCTATTAAATGCATTAAAAGTTCATTTTTCAAATTTTACATATGTGCATTTTGGGCGCTTATGGCCCACTTCAAAGAAACATCCAGGCAAGACCGATATTTAAATAGTACTACTTTCATACTCTTATAATAGCAGATCCTTTGTCAAATATTGATTATATGAGTTGTTATTATTTTCAAAAGTATAATGGTATCTGATGGTTAATCAGTTAATAACCATTAATTATTTTATTATGAACATGGTTTTGAAATGGCATTTTGACCTTTTAGATAACCTGAACAAGCCGATGCAACATTTGTATCGGCATTAGAAAATGCTCTAAATTATAATATTTTGCTTTGTATAACTTATCGTAAGACATTTAAAATGTCCAAACACTAAAATATAACAAAAAATGACAATATTTAGTCATCCCTTGAGGATGAAATGGTCAATCAGTCATCACTTAATGCCAGCAACTAAAGCTATGCTCCTTTCTAAAAGGAGGAATTTCACCTAAAATAATTTTTACCGACATGTAGACAGTATTGTGACAAAAAATGCATTTCCCGAAATTTCACAACCATGATCTGCTATATAGTATTTGAAAACAATAATAAATCACATCATTTTTAATTAGGCACAAAATGAATAGCGTCATCAGGTATAGCACCTGTCCATGTTAGTATGTTCCACATCAGTTCGAGTCAATCAGAGGAGTCAAATGGTATTCAAATGCATGATCGAAGACTCCGCCTTATGACGTCTTTTAAAGCGCCACCGAAATTCCATTTTCTGTATTTTACCTTTAAATTATTTTATTAAATTATGCTAGACAGAACATGGTTGCTAAATTTTCAGAATCGTATTTTTTCTCGCTATATATTGCACCTTTAATTGGTTAAAAATATTTTAGGGCGATACTGCAAAAGAATAGACTTGTATAGACGAGCACTGAGCTGCAGGCACGTAGCCAGAGTTGAACGTTTAGGGGGGCAACCCAAATTTTTTTTGGGGGGGCACTTGTAATATTTTATTATGGTACTCATGGTTTTTTTTGTAGAAAATTGCAAAAACTATCAATAATGGCACCG
>JAQIXP010000206.1:0-31727 GCA_034700285.1 Proteroiulus fuscus | reverse complement strand
TGACATTTCCCTGACATTTCCAGACCATACTGATTTCCATGACATTTCCAGGTTTTCCAGACGGCCAGACACCCTGTGTAGACGTGGGAGTATCCTATTGATTGTGGGATACCAATAACCCCCCTACCAAATGACATCAGCATGCTGATTGTAGGGTACTGAACTGAATTGAATTGAAGGACTTCAACACAAGCTAAAAATTAATAAAACGATTCAACAAGTAGGATGTGTTACAATATGCCTAAATTTAAAACAATAGCCTGTCAAAATAGCCCGAACATACTTTATGAAAGTCCCCTGAAACATAATAAAGGGAACATTGATCACTTAATTTTAAGGTTAAATATCCCCTCATGTAATAATACCGTACAATATTTAACCTAACGCAACTGAATGGAAGAATGTTTATCAGCGCTATCGGACAATTATCTGCATGATACGTTTATCATGTAATGACTAATTAGAACAGGTAATAGATATATACTATCATTCTACTGCTATCAAATTACCAGGGTGTTCAACTTCCATTTCAACGCAAAAAATAACACTATCTGTAAACGGTAACGCCATTTTAGAATTAGCCAATTGGCTGATGGCTAACAGCTTGAAGCCAATATTTCCCACACTGCACGTACATGTACTGGTATGTTCAGTTCACCATAAATTTATCCCTAAAGTCTATACTTTGTAAATGAACCATTTCATCTCAGATCAAGGGGGTGTGTCCAATTTTTTAAATATTTAATTATGTTACCTATATGTACTGTATTCACCTGTTTCAAGGTGAGACTTTCCCATTAAACTTGACAAAATCTGGAAATATTTGTCCCAGGAATCTAATTTTTCTTTTTAAAGGGAAAGCCCCACTTTGTACCAAGTAATATTTAAATTATACCCTCTTACTAGACATGAATGGCTGTGACATTAATAACCGCAGCAGAATTGCCATACTGAAGAAATTTCGCCATTTGCCCAAATACACGTTAGGCGCCATTTCCCCATAGATTTCAGCAGACACTGAAAATTGGTGGCTCCCTCTAGAACATGCGTGTCTACGTGTTCTACGAGAGCCAATGTTTTTTATCCAGAAGAATGCGCTACACACAGTCAGTAAAATGGCGCCTATTTGGTCATTGCATTTTCAACCAATCCATGTATTCGGGACATTTTATTTAAAGATTGGTGGGCTCAAATCAAATTGCAATTTCCATGCCTTTCCCAACTTTTCATGCTTTTCCTCCTATACAACCACCTTCTTTTAAATTGGGACTTTCCCTTTAAATCCTTCACGAGCTCTTTTCTTTGGTGCTATGGCAGCTACATTTTGTTTGTCTAAAACGACTTAAAGAATTGCTAGAAAAACAAAAATGCTATTCTATTTGTATAGTTTATGAATTGTTATATAAAATCTTTGAATTTTCCCAGGACTTGAGTACTGAACCATTGAACTGATGAGTATTTATATGAAATTTCATCCATATTTTTAATTTACTCTGAATTAATTAAATGCCCGAGAAAACAGCATTAAAGTATTCAATAGAATACAATTTAGGTCAATTCTATGTTACATTTGTTGAAAGTTTCTAAAAATGTTTATGTGGCTGTATGTAAATAGTTTGCATTCACAATTTGGTGTTTATCTTTTAAAAAAAAAAACCAAGAAAAAAACAAATGACCACGCAATTCCCAGGCGCTCCGTCTGAACCACAATCAAAATGTGAAAATAGATGTTGACCGTTGGAAGTTATAATTTTTAACAATTTATAAATGGTCAAGTCAACCCTGGAAGCTACTTTCCCTGCAGCACAGGTAAGCACTACCGCCAAACACGTGACCACGCTGGTCAGTAAAACACCTCCAAATACAAATTTACAACCTAGTCTGAGAAACAACATTATTCCAATCGATGAAGTC
This sequence comes from Proteroiulus fuscus, assembly GCA_034700285.1. Lineage (NCBI taxonomy): Eukaryota > Metazoa > Arthropoda > Diplopoda > Julida > Blaniulidae > Proteroiulus > Proteroiulus fuscus. Next base: position 29,813 of record JAQIXP010000206.1, on the reverse strand, counting down.
ATTGAAATGCTGTCCAAACAAATTTTCTGCGCACTGTTTTGTTGTCTTTAAATGGAGTTGGTCACCTGATTACAGTTTATTTCTTGAAGCCTGATTTACAGATGTACGTACTGGGTCAGATACAATTGAAAGAAGGTTAATGCAAATTAAAAATCAAGATTAACTGGTTAACCCCATTTATTCGGAACATTAATTACTTTAAATAAGCCCTGGCTTGCTACAGTTTAAAATTTTAATCCCAACTGCTTTTACAGTGTGACTGGAGTAGCCCTTTAGAAATATCTAATTGAGTCAACCGATTTCCAGTTATCAATAATTTCCCTAAAATATTTTTACTAGGCCTATTATTTTTTAAAGGCAACGAACCAGTTATTTTTAATTACGGTTTCATAGACAAAATCATTATTTAAGGGTTAGCTTGCAATTTAATAATAATAATACCTGACATGTAAACCCCTATACTTCCCGACAGCATAACCTCGCAGCTAAGCAACCTGCTCGTAAATCGATTCGCAATTCACAATCGCTTAGGAATATGTAAAAGAGTTTTTACGAAATTTCGTGAAATTATTTAGGAAATCATAAAAAACGACATTCAAATTGGGAAAACGTCAAGTTATGTGTATATATTTTGTATTTGAGGTTAAAGAAATAGAAAATTTCGTTAAATTTTATTAAAACCCTGCAAACCAATGGCAATAGAGAGCAGTGTGACCAAATACAAATACCGCCAAACTGTCTTTAACCTTCTGTGGGTTTCCTGCTGGCACCTCCTAATTATAGCTTGCAGCATTGGGATTTCGTTTTATTTATTTCAAAGTCTCATTTAAAAATCGGAACAAAATAAATAATTTCTTCAAATATAATCTGTCATTTTGTGAATACATAAAAACGTGCAGGATATGACATCATCAAAGGGCCGAAGATTTCGTGAAATAATTTACAATTAACACAAATTCCCAACCTCCCTCTAATAATTAATCGATCAAAAAAAATACTTTTAACATTAGGCCTATGTGTACATGTAGTGAGGGCGCTGTAACGTCAATAAGAATTCAACGTTTGTCTATATGCACACACGTGAATACTCGGCAGTTGGTAACTTTAGTGCCAGGTATTTCAAGCATATTTTCCTTGCCAAGAGTGTTAAAAACCTGGCAACAGTTTTGTAATCTAAATCAGGCAGAAAAAGAGCATCTCAGGCTGTAATCAACAGACAAATATATTTAAAACGTGGTATCCTGGAGGGTTATTTGTATCAGAACAATCAACCATAATAATTGATGAAGGTCTCATGACAACGTTTACTATAAGACATCCTCCTTATAAACATTGTTACCAAATTATACTGACATGATACTCTTATTAATGCTCAGCGCCTCGTATTGTATAATTCAAGAAACTATATCTGACTAGGTACTCCAATGGCAAAAAAAAAGCCTGGCTGCAATACTCACCAGGTGACTACTAGAATAAAATAAATGAGTCAAACTAATGTAAATAATGACATGATCATGGCAAAACACCTTGTGTAAATATGACAACAACAGTGAACACTGAGTTTATAACCAATTTCCCATTTATCACAAGCAACTAACTATATATTCAGGTTCAACCCGAGAAAGGTCCCATAGCGCACCCTGGGTGAAGAAGTGGGGAACTCGAGTTTCAAATTCATGTATGAAGAAATAAGTCCTCACTGGCTCCTGCCTAGCGGAGGGTCCTTTGAAGGACCAATGAGCATAAGCGAACATGCCGCTCTGTGTAATGGATTTTGGAGAAATTTGACATGTTTGAAGTATTAGCTAAAAATCTAATGTTCATGTTAAAAATCATGTTACTAAATATCAGTAACACTGTAACACTCACCTCTAAGAACGAATAATTTCCCCCCATGGAATATTTTGAGGGGTACACTGTAACACCCTAAGGGCCAAACCATGGAGTTTAAAATCTTATGAACCATGATGTACACTGTACAGTATATTTCATCCTCTGAAAAACCATGAACATAACAAGGTGGTTTGGGGAGTGAAAAATCGAGTGTTCCATAAACTAATTTAAGCGTTATGGTGGCCGAATGGGTATTAATAAGTTTATTTTGTGAAAGGGAATTTTTTTGCTTATTATAATTAATGATCTCCCCAAAACATTAAAACATAATGATATGCTGATCGTAGGATACTGAGTTGAATTGAAAAGCGTGATTTCCTCCAACGACTGATCAGAATTTAGTTAATATCTAATGTAAATCACAGACCATTCATTATTCACATTTTCGAAAAATTACCCCCAATATGATATTACAGTAATTTTAAAATTTGCAGAAAATATTTCCATGACTGCAGTTCAAGACCTTTTTATGCAATGAGATAACACGTTAAATGACATATTGCTGTTGTCCCATTATTATATGATATAATAAGTGTCTTAAATCTGTTTCTTCAGCATTACTTAACAGACCTTTTCATATACAAAGCGCCATCTATGACCAATACATTTCAATAGTGCTAAGTATGCTATAAGGCGTCTTCGGCATTACAGATGATTTTACTAGCTACCTGAGTGTGAGGTCACGTGGCATCTAACCAAAAACCTGACATCTTAAGTTTGTAATGCTGAATGGGCTACTGAGGTCACGTGACATGTAACACGTTAAGTGAGGTTAGATGACGGGTTAGGCAGCTCTGAGGTGACTAACCAGACAAACAGATTTCTTATAAGATTTCTGTAATGCCAAACACCACTGCATCCGGGTGAGTGACGTCACATTGTAATGCCAAATGTTAAAGTTTCTTGTAAGATTTTTGTAATGCTGAACACGCCTATATGCTCGCCCATATGTGATATTCCATAGATTTATGGCGCCATCTATGACGAATAATTTCTAACTAGCATCATACTGATACACATGGGGTCTATTATGAAGAAATGAATTCCTCGTAGGTCATACAGATATTCCATTGAAGGCTTTGATCATTAATACATAAAATGAAATGCCATCTTTATCTTTAATTGCAATTTCATGACGAATTTCTATATAAAATTGTTTTTTTAAATATATATTGAAAACTAAAGCCCAAAATACGATAATCCAGACCCCCATTTATTACGTGCTCAATTCGGGTAATTTTTTGTTCGTTTGTGAACTTCTAATATAGCATTTTAGTTCAACAGTTGAACGTGACGTAATTTTAAGATAGGTTAGGCCAGCCTATATTATGAGATACACACTGCTTTCGAAGGGGGATTTTTGGAAAAGTAGGTCGTTCCCAAAAAACCAAATAGCAACACGTTGCAAAACCCAACTTCTTGCAATTGCACCTGTAGGAGACTATTATTACCCAACCTAAATATTTTTACACGATAAATATAAGTTAGACATTTTCAACAGTTGCTAGCTGCTTTTTCTATTTAAAAAAGCAAAATTTCGGCAGAAGCACCCGAAACTTCATTCAGTCCGACTTAGGCCTACAAAATTTACTTTTAAAAACTCCCAATTTTTTAATGGCAAAGTTTGCTAACATAATAGAAAAAGATCTAGGCCTAGGTTTTCGTAAAATAGCTGTTCTGACTTTGCAGACATTCAATGAGTAATATATTTTTCACTATAGACCATGTGTAGGCCTACTGAATTTTTAGGAGAAATCTTTAGTTTTCGGCAATGCAGATGATATTAACAGATATCTGAGTGAGGTCACGGGTCACACCTTTCCGAAATCCTTACATCTGATGTGTGTTATGCCGAACAAAAGTAACGCCATTTCATCAAAACAAAAATGGCGGCGCCATTTTTCAAATACATCGTATACGCCACGCCCTCTACGTCAATTCAAATCTTTCGCATCTATGGGACTACTGGGTGCAGCCATTTTGCTTTTCTGACGGGTATAGGCATTTCTGAGGTGACTATGCAAACAAATAGATTTCTTATCAGATTTCTCTAATGTTGAACACCACTGCATCCGGGTGAGAGACGTCACTCCTTAATGCCTAATGTTTAAAGCAAGCTTCTCGTAAGATTTCTGTAGGTCTAATGCCGAAGACACCTGTCAATTTTAATATTTTAGTCAAATACACTTTAGAAAAAAGCAAGTGTTTAAAAAAATGTAGCTGAATGCATGTGCCAATTCCATTTGGGCATAGTGCAATATGCACATGCACTGGGCCACTTTGGAAAAAAATTCGTGCAATTCTTGATTTAATTTTGATTGGCTGTTTAACCAGCGTTTACTACCTGGTACCCTGGTAGGCCTACATATTCAAAGTTTGTTGAGGTGACTCACGACTAGGCTAGTGGTTTTTTAAATTGGCACGTGCTGTTGTTTTAAGACGAAAATTCATAAGAAAACTTCCAACACCAAAATCTCAAATGCGAATTCCAAGATTTCCAAGAAATTTTTAAATCTGCCATGACTCAACTGCAATCATGGCGTGTATACAGGATGTCTTTCCCATAACCATCCCCCATTTTAAAAATTTCCCAATTAAACCTTTCTACCATTGCAAATATTCTCAGAAAGTTTAGACTGTACAACTGTCAAGGTCACTGGTCACGCTGCTATGGCAACGCAATTGCCGAATAAATAAAATCTCACCTCTATTGTGAAAACCATATGAGGCCTACTTTTTAACCATTTATGAAAATTCGCAGAAATACTGAAAAAAACTCCAGGAATTTGAAGAGTAGGCCTACTGTTCGTAGAATTAAAAAACATTCAGTTTTTGACGTGGGGGGGCGCTTGAAATACTGCCAGAAACCCATTTTGTTCAAGAAATATCTTGAAAGGGGAAATCTCACATTAAACAGCGAATTACTTTTAATACATTGACAATAAAAACTTAAACGTGTAATGAAATTAAATCTGTAATCAAACTTATCATGTCTTTTCTTTTTTTTTAAAAAAAAAAAACATGAACAGTGCCATACTGCCGAGTAGTGGTGCATGACGAGGGAAAAAAATGCAACCACTCTTTTACATTTTTACAAGTTTAATATTTAAAGGGAGATTCCCACTTTGTAATAAGTGATAGGTAGGTTTATATATTTAAGTTGTTCACACTCACTAGACATAAATGGCCGTGACAATAACAATTGAAGCAAAGTTTACATATTGAAGAAATTACCACGTTTGCAAAATACACGTTATAGGCGCCATTTTTCCATCTATAGATTTTATTGGCACTGAAAGTTGGTGACGCCCTCTAGGACGTGCGTGTCTTCGTGCTCGATGAGAGCTAATGCCTTTTATCCAGTAGAGGGCACTACATACTGGGGGTAAAATGGTGCCTATTTGGGGTTTCATTTTCAACTAAATCCATGTATTCAGGACATCTTATTTAATGACCGATAGGCTCAAATCCAATAGCAATTTACATGCCTTGCAAGCACTGGTTGCATGGCTTTCAAATTAAAGTGGCGCGAGTAAATTTGCCTTATTTTGCCACTTAAAAATAAATTAAGCACAACCCTTGTATGAACTATTTTGCATGTTCCAATTTATAAAAAATACCAAAAATGACAAGTCTATTGGCTCTCCATAAGGGTTTTACATTATAGGCCTACTGGTACCCTAGTTGGCAGCACTCTTACACAAGTGAAGGGAAGTTTCTTGAATCCCTGAATTTCATACAGGTCATGTGCATGATACTCTATGTCAGGGTTTGCTTATCCCATGTTAATGCAAGAGACAAAGCAGACCAATGATCCCATACTATGATAATCTACTAGGAAAACTATGGTTTATCAGCAAAATGTCTGCAATTTGACATATGGGCATACATGAACCGAATTTAGGGAGTAAAGCTCGACAGTTTCTAGAAGGGCTATATGGGACCAGCTTTGTAGTATGGAAGACCACACAAGTGCAAAATCTGTCCATTTTTAGAATATTAGGTCTATAACGTCCACAATAGGCAGGTCCACTCTGAACAGTTTTTTTAAATACGTTTACAGGATCATAGCCTTAATACTTGTACAACATTTGTGCATCATGTGTCAACATATACCGTATTGTGCCTAGTCTAATATATAGGCCTGTACGAGTAAGTGTACAGTATCAGTCTATTGCGCTAACACTTTGTCAATTTAGGCCAATTTTACCAATATTTAATGAATTTGTTTGGAAAAGTACAATGACAAATGAAAATGCATCAGCAATCTCAAAACTGGTGATAAGGTCAAATGGGATCATTTTTGAAAACTCGATCTTTCATTTGAAAATTCTAGTGTATAGGCTACCTACTGTATGATTGTATTCTTGTTACCAGGAATCTGCTTTATAAACTTCTTTGGAGACGCAATACTGTTCAAATAGTAAGGTGGGAGAGTGAAATGCTCCCAAATTGTAACAAGGGAAAGGCTAAAAAGGGAATTTTTATGAAACTCTAAATTATGAACATCTAGGCCTATATAAACGGACAACTACAGCAATAATTGTTATACGGTACCTCAAAATTGCTTAATGTAATCCTAAAATAGAAACAAGCATGATTTGGATTATAACCCAACCACCAAACAAGAATTTACCAATATTAATGGGAAAGTCGAATCTCATTACATGTTATGAGAAGTTTAAATTTAAATGCCAGGCAGATTTACCAATAAAGCCTCAACTTGCTGAAATGCAAATGTATACAGTGTAGCGCCATATTGCTTAAAGTGATGAATGGCGAGCAAATCTGTAAATCATTAAACTACTTTTAGTACTGTAGGTTTCTTTATTGGCTTCACTTCATTTTAATGTGATAGTCATTTGTGTATTTACGGATTTGTGCAATTTAAAAATAGCCTACAATGGTGAAATATTCAGCAATGACTTTAAAAAATACGGGAATAAGATTTTTGAGAACCGACCACAAAACACGTAACAACACAACGGAAAAATTATTTTAAAGACCATTTACTAAAACTTCTGACATGAAATAAATTGATTTGGGATTTCTAAAATGGAGGACTTACTACTCACGTTCCCACTATAGAGTGGCAAATGACAACTCTTTGAACATTATGTCTGTTTTCACTGAACTGCATTTTCCACCAAATCTCGCTATGGAATTCACCTATATTCACCTATAATCACAATTCAATCAAATTTGATATAATCAAATTTTAAACAATTTTAAATTCCCATTCTAAGACGTATATAGGCTTATATCAACTTTTTGCACTCGATTATATAAAAAAGAACTATTTATTAGGTGAGACTTACACTTTAATGCTGAAATACTGCTTGTATTTGCGATTGGAAAGTAAAATGCAAAGTTAATTAATTTAGGATATGCATATTATAATGTGATACCTACTTAATATGTTATTTCAATTAGCAGCATAATCCTATACGCATATAACTATAAAGTAGACTAATGTTGGTAGCCTACCTTATTTGCGACAAAATAAGATCATAACAGGAAACTTAACAACTTCCTACTAGGCCTATAAGAGCTGACTCACGAATTCTGTTCTTGCCTGATAAACAACAATAACTGGTGACATTTAAGTAATATCCTCAGGTAGCTCTACTCCCGGGGGGAGGTGATGAGGATACATTTGGTGTACTGGACTAAGCCATTTTTGTGATTTTTCCTATTTATATCACAAATTAAGTACACTGAAATGATTGTCTTAGTTTATTTTAGTAAACCTTTATTCCCATGTAAAAAGGGAAAAAATGCACCAATAAGCCCCTGCCACCTACCCTAAATTTGAATGTTATTCACAAAAGTATCAAAACCTAATACCCTGTACACACTAGAGCACGAACAGCAATCTAGATTCATGAATCTAGATTCGAGAAAAGAGAAATAATTTTCAGATGAACACACTCACAATTTACTGATCTCGATTAATGCATTGCACTTTGGGGAATTGCAGTGCAGCGTGGGATGGTCTCAAAATTAAATTCCACAAAATGGCGTCCATTTTCTAGGGATGTTTAGGGATTTTAAGCAGTGTAACCTGGTAACACTGCAATGACGCCATACTGAAATCTCGATTCGACTGGAAATCGAGTTTTGGGAACATGGTTCTATGGTTCTAGATTCATGAATCTAGATTCGTGGCTCTAGTGTGTACAGGGTATTAGAGAGCATTTTCCATATTGGGATTTAACAACGTTTTGATTCAATATGAAGAATTATTATCTCTGAACTGTGGTTCAACAGCCCTGGAGAATAGGCCTATGCCATGTGATAATAACTCTAGCCAGACAGGATCATTTTCATGCTGCCAGGATTAATTATAAATTGGTTAGGTAACTATGTGCCACGGATCATGGTTGATCAATCATTATTTGAGACTGCTTTGCTGATTATGTTACTTGTTATTAAAATAAGTCAGACTAAAAAAGCTAATTTTTTTCATTGGGTGATTTGAAATCAGCAATTTTAAAAGAAAAAATGTAATTTAAATTGGAAAGTATAAAAGCTGAAGGTCTCTTTAATAAAGATTGATCGTCTCCTTCAAATCATCACAGAAATGTATGAATAAAAAACATTGAAATCTTATTATGACAGAATAAGACATTGGTCTAACGTTTAATTTTATCATACTACACTGCAAAATATAGAAACTACTTCATCTTGCCTCATAACTTCCAACCTGAATCATTTTTGAATACATGCAGTAAGATCCAGGTTACATTGTATACAATATTTCTATGAGAAATTAATGAGTTCAGATAAGGTCAGAATAAAAACTGCTAGGCTGTATGGTATGTAGGCTAGCTGACACATTTTTCACACAAACCTCCCTAAAGAAGGATTATGTTAGGATTTCAAAGATGTTGCACTCAAACACCCCAAGTACAAAAACTCATTCGATTTCTAAAATATTTGGGAAATAGTTGCTAACAGCTCGATTTAAATCAACATTTTCATCTTTCTGGGATAAAATGAAGAAAAATGCTATAGAAAAAAAAATCCACTACGAATGTTACGCCAGTCTAGCAAAGCTTAACCCAGGTCGTCTTAAATCAGCCAAGATATGCCCAAAAATAAATTGGTTATGAAAATAATTATCAGTTTTAGTTTCTCAATATACTGGTGTGCAATGATGCACAAAATTCGTCAGATTTCACCACAAAAATATTGGACTTTTGACCAGAATAATAAAGACATCCACCTAAACGTTAGATCGAGTAGAATTTTTGTAGCCATGAAAAAATACCCTTCGACAATTAAATATAAGCATCGCGACATCCACTCAAGAGTTAAATTCATGATTAAAGTTAAAGTTTATTCAAGGAACATTTTATGCATTTTTTGAATGAAATGCATCACAAAATGCTAAACTCACTGAATACTAGCAAGGCCTTGGAATAGCGCGCAAAAATGCGAATGTTACGCCAGCCTAGAAACACTAAAACTCAGCTTGATTTTGTCTTGTTTTTTTCGGTTGAAATAATAGTAAAATCATGTTGCAATATAACATTTGCAATAACACTGCCTTCTCTAATCAACAATGCGTCATTCTTTAGCACAAAATAGGCAATACATGGAGAAAAACGCGGAAAAAACTCACCGTTAAGTCGGGCTGTTTGGGATCCCTATGCGAGGCGGCCCGTATAATGCCAGCTCGCCATTCCCAGTCGCTTATTTTGCTCAATTTCAGCTTGTTAGAGCCACTAACTGACAAGAAGCGTTTTCCCACTAATTCTTCGCGATATTTGTACGCCATGGCACTCACTTATCGGCTATCCATAATAATTTTTTTTACACATTTTGACGAATTTTTCACACAGCAACATCAAACAGCACTTCACACCATCAATACGCGCATGACTACACTAGATGCTTAGAATGAAAAAGTCTTAGCTTCATTACTCTTTTTCGAATCCGCTCCGATAGCAAGAAAATAGTCCACCACGCGAGATTGCTGCTACAAACGAGAAGAGGCGTGTTTTAGAAATTCGGATTTTTATTATTTTCAAAGTAGGTAGTTAGGAAAGACGTACTGTTACTTCGTTTTCGCGTTTTTTTTTGTTTTTGCTTTGCTGCCTTTTTCATTTTGTATTCATTGATTTGAATTATCCAAATGGAATACATGGCGCAGTGAATTTTCTCGATGTGATTGCTCTAGTTGAAAACGGCGAAATCAGGAACCTCAGTGCACAATGATTTCAGCAATGTTATCCAGGCTAGTGATGTAAGTACAACAGTAACGTTGGAAATCCATTGTTGGCCATTGGGACCTATTTGGGGCATAACTGACATTGTTAGTTTTGATATCATTTATTTAAACTTGTAAAAATATATCCAAAGCTAGCCTTTCACCATGTTAAATATTAATTGGGTCCAGTGTTATAAAATGTTGGCAGCTTCATCCTTGAGATTTTTCTCATGAGCATGTGACTTGCTTCACTTGTTTGTTATGTTTCAAATAATAAACTACCTGGTATTTGGTATGTAGCAGTTCTAGGCTGTACTCTCGTTTTCAAGGTCAACAAAATACATGAACGCCCGCACAGATTCAGGGAAATTCGGAGAGGGTGGGGGATGACTCACATGGGCCCTCTGAGTCCTCTGTTGTTCAATGGCTCCAAATAAAATGTCCTGACTACATGGATTTGGATGAAAATATAAAGCCCAAATTGGCACCATTTTACTGACATTATGTAGCGCTCTCTTCTGGATAAAAGGCATCATTTCTCATGAAACATGTACACACGCATGTCCTAGAGGGAGCTACCAACTTATAGTGTCTGCTGAAATCTATGGAAAAATGGCACCTAACGTGTATATTTGACAAACGTCGCGTAATTTTTTCAATATGGAAACTGCTGCAGTTATTAGTTATTATTATCACAGCCATTCATATCTAGTAAGTGTGAACAACTTAAATAGCACCAGGTTGTTACAAAGTGGGACTTTACCTTTAATGTAGGCCGTCATCAGGGTTCCCACTGGAAAGTCATGGAAGTGGAAAATGGTCAGGTAATTTAGCAAAACTAGTGAAAAGTCAGGGAATTAGCTAAACAAAGGCAAAGAAATCGAAAGAATGGTAGACTACGTGTAATTGAGAAATATCAAACTAAAATGAGGTGAGAAATGTTATTCCATATGCAATTACACATCCTCATGGTAGGCCTACTTATAATTGCCTCCCCTTGTATTTGTAATGGTACTCCCCTTGTATTTCTTTGCCCCTATTTTTAAATTTGGTCACGGAAAGTCAGGGAAATCAGTTGGTAAAAATTAGTGGAACCCTGATCATAGACGTTTTCTTAGAAGATGTTCAATATATGTACAGTGTGCATGTTTTAAAGAGTGAACACAAATTAACCTAGATTTGAACTTGAATTAAAAATCATAAGTCAAAAATATGAAATTACATGTAGGCCTACTTCAAAACAGTTTTTTTTATTTTCTGATTTCAGAATTCAGTCTTATCAAATCAAAATAAATTAGAACAGATTTCATTTTACAATGCATTTACAGACTACAATTATAGCAGAATTTCACAGCAAACAGGATTAGCTTTTACGTGAATAGGCCTAGGCCTAAATAGTAAGCAATACTTATATATCCCTGACTTCACCATTCCCAATAATTTTGATTTAAAACCTTGTGCAAATGAAATCGCATGTTCATCTAATTTATAAATTATTACTGTGTTTTGTGAAATTTGAAAAAAATATTTTAATAAACATGTTTTCAAATGCTCTACAAGATGCAAATGAATGAGAAACTAAACTAGTTTGCGATACTTGACATATATCAGTAAACCCTAAATTAAATTAAATTATTGAAAATTAAATGGAAAACGTTAGCATACGTTTCAGCAATTTTTTTATTTTTGAAATAAACTGAGTTAAGTTTTTCAGCTAGCAGTGTGACAAATGAAACAAGATTAACTAAACCATTTTAGTGATATAGATTAGATATATAGGCTAGGCCTACTGTATCGAGATTATGGCTTTGTCGTTTAATGAGATATAGGATAAATCAGGGAACTTGAAGATATGGTGGATTAAAAAAAAGTTTAAATAGGCCTATGCCTGACACCAGGAACAAGCATGTGCAATGAAGTGCAATTAAACAATGGTGTAATTCGGATATTTTTCAATCATGATCCTGTAGTAGTAGTATTGTTGAACAAGGCCAAATGTATGGCCATGATTTTCAACAATCAAACTAAAAGTTAACCAACAAAAGCAATGTTTCGATCAAGTTTCGATATTCAAGTTATCAATATTATATAGGCCTAGTGAGGTGCGTAAAAATAGAAGTAATTACAATAAAGTAGGCCTAATACACTGTACCCATAATTTCAGGGGAACTAAATCGTGATCCAAATTTGATACAAACTCATATTTTGGTGGCTAGAAATGGAAAGTGAAAAAAACGTGTATTGTAACCTACTAATGAAACAGCAAATGACCTAAAAACCTACTAGATTATATCGTAAACACCAGCAACATTGCCATTTATGTACCGTTTGTGCATGCACCAGGTAGAATAAGCGAATTTCGTCATGCTAATGCATTCAATGGAGCCGGGAAAAAAAGTAATCATGATAATGACGCAATTACGAATTTTGACAGTTGGTCCTATCAATTGTGTATTCCAAAATATCAAGCTAAATCGCGAATTTAAACTTTTTCTGGACTTTTCATAAAATTTCATTTCTGATTTGTTTCATTTTTTGCCGTGACGTGCCCTAACTACACTCGATTCACTTAATGGTAGGCAATTCCCAAGTTAGTTTTTTTGTGGATACGTATTAGCACAGTTCTAGGCAGAATGGTTGGTGGTACTCTAGGTTTGGGCCTATGATCGCTTAAGGATCCCATGTTCCGTTCAGTGAATCCACTTTATTCGCTGGACTCCATCCATTTTCATGAATACTGAGGGATTTGTTGGCCATTTTCATAGGCATTTCATAGTTTTCAATTATTTAACTATACCAACAGTATTTTGTATTTCTCGTAACCTTTCTGTCAGTTCTGTCGCTGAAGCAAGAGTTTGCGTCATCCATTGTTCACGAGGATGGGAAAAAATTTCTGAATTTTGGGAGGTTTTGTTACAATTGCAAGCATCGACATCCTCACGCAATTTTATTGTGGCAACTTTTGTTATGTTCATGCATGCCCAGGCACAGAAACGACACAGGATGTCACAGGGAATGTACAGGCCCACTGGCACATGTTGGAAAATGGTTTACATGTTGACAACATGTGTGGTGGTAGAATGAATGTCGTTGACTCGTAGGTCTCCATGGCACTCGAAATATGTTATTAGAGCAAAATGTAGCAATGAACAGCTGCTCTGTCTCATTGCTCAACATTTAGTCAAATAATCTTCCATCCGTTTTGGAAACTGCATGGCAATCCTAGTTTGAAAAAGCCAAACAGTTACTTTTTTACAAAGACAATAAAAGTCATAAAAAAAATCATAATTTTATTATTAGTCATAATTTTCGAATTATTTTTATGAGGACATTACAAATTTTGCTCAGTAAGGAATTGACCCAAACCATATTTCCAAGACAAGGGTACAACTGTTCATCATTGTAGTTGTTGAGTAAAAAACAATACTTTATCCAAAAGTCAGTTTATCATTCAAAAAAGTCATAAATAGTCAGGTATTTTGCTTGAACAGTCTAATGAACACCCATGTTATTAGAAGAAGCTTCACCTTGCATACCGTATATCTTTGCTGACAGAAATTTTCAAGAAGAAACTAAATGTATAATATCAAAAGTATTTTAGAAATAAGATATTTTTGAGAAATCTGACAAGGAATGCCAAAACCACCTACACAACTTATGATGATAGACAACCGAAACTTGTCGCAAAACAGTTCACTTGGACAAACAAAACGATTGCTGGAAATCAACTAACCAATCAACTTTCTCATTACATTCAGTATCATCTTAAAATTCATCAAAACGTTGCAACACAATCACAGAATGCTTTCAATCCAGCATACTCATCAGCCTCAAGAGGTGCATGGTGGAAAACCATCACAATGTAGCAAGATGGCTGCCCCGAGTAACAATAAAACGTTCCCCTGCCATGTTACATTTTCATAGGCATTTGTTGTATGGACCTTTTTATCATACCAGAAGAAAATGTTCCCATATTAAACTGTTTTTGGGTTGCAGCACTAACCCAGCTCACTGTTTTTGAGTGTTGGATTTCAGTGAGCTGAGATTAGGAAGATACTGACTGTATTCATTCATAAGCAGATGAATACAATCATGATCATGCACATAATGTATTAATGATGATAGGCTAAATCGCAGCATTGCTATAGGCCTAATAACTTTTGGGTTTCCAGTTAGTTTTAAATCTTATTTTTTTCCCCTTTTGTTATGGGGGGCGAGTGTCCAAGTTTGGCTATAAAATTTTAACTTTTCTTGTATTTTAACAATTTGTACAGGTTTGATTTTTGTGGTTATTTTTATGCACGTTGCCATCGTTTTAATGACCCTGGTTTGCTTTTTTTTTTTTTTTTTTTTTTTAAAAACCCACTAAATGATCTTTTATGTATTCGTTGTTTCTGTGTGGGTAGACCAGTGACCGTCTTTGGGGTCGTACACAACTTTCCCAGGTTAAATATCTGATCATGTTGCTGCCCACAGGTGTGAGGCTCATTTGGGAGAAAATATTAGACAGGGAGAAAAACTAAGGAACAGGCCAATTTTTTAAAGAGTTTGTTACACTTCCCCTGATTCGTGAAAGGACATTAAAAGTGAAAATTTGTCAGTACCTAGGCCTACTGGTAACGCAGAACTGTTAGTAGCCTGCTATTTATTAGTATTGTTATTATTGTTTGGGAAATTGCGGATGATTTGTTTTCAAAAATGACAAACTGTATACGTGCATTTATGAATATATATATAACATTTTAAAAAATTAGTTGTATTTTTTTTGTTTAATTTGACCCAGTCGGTCCCATTGTACAAAGTTTATTATCGGGTTGGTGTTCATTCTTACATTATTTTTACCCAGCATTGTGCAAGTTTGCCATACGGCCTATTTCAGTTTGAGTTAAATCAATCGTGAATCGATTTTTGGTGCTAGGTGTACACATAGCTCGAGCTAAGCCGTAATAGGACGTACATGTAGCTGTCCAAGATTAAAGCAGACAACCAACTTCCTGGCTTTGTTTTTTTGGACATTTTTGAGATTAAAGAAGCATTATTTTTTTTGGTACGTGTGCCATTATATTGGAACACATAGCAAGAGGTGAATATAGCAAATTAGCTGCCCCATGGACTTGACTTCAGGCCCTATTTCAGTGATAAGCCTACAGGCAGCGCCACAAAGGAGATCATTTGTAAACACTGATCATTTGTAAACACTGAACATTGCCAGATTACAAATATTATTACATAGCCAAGTATAGCACTGATCTGCCAATGTTCAGTGTTTACAAATTTATCATCTTCTTAGTGGTGCAGCCTGTATCACTGAAATTTGTTTATCATTTCTGGACTACAGTAGTCTTATTTGATCTAAGCTTATTTTTTTAGAAGTAGCATTTTCAGGACAAAATAAGTTGCAAATCTTCTCAGTATTTCAAGCTAGAGGATGTATCAAGAGTCGTGAGCACTTCTAGCTATAGTGAGCTATTAAAAACGTTAGGTGAAGAAAGCTTTGTGTAAATCCCCTCCCCCCCCAGTCAGAATCCACCTCTGGTTATTTTATTTATCACTTTAAAAACAGGCAAATGGAAGTACCATTATGATGAAATAACTTAAAGCCCGATAACTAAGTCTTCTAAGTGCTCAATCCCATGACAGAATGATAGTTATGCATGCATCTTTATGTTTCATGCCATTTAGTTTATATACAAGAAAAACAACATAGACCTTTATTATCAAAGACATCAGGCCATCTGATATCATTTTCAGCAATTCTATAATGGTCACTTAGAACAAAGACTAGGCATATTTCTTAACCTGCTATCGAGGTCTTTTGCTGCGAATCGAGGAAGGTACCCAGAAATATTGCAGGGGGCTGTTAACCCAGGAAGCAGCAGAAAGTATCTAGGCCTATGTTATTCTGCTGTAGGCCTACATATCTACTGAAATCAAATACACCCAGTAAAAAATTATTTTTATGAGCAAGTTCTCGCTAAAAGATGTACGGCACAGTCTAAATCTTCCATAAACGAGAGGGAACGCAGCATCCCGGCACAATGCCAACTGAAATAAGAAAAATCCTGAATAATGCCAGTTAAAAAATGTGAACGTGGGTTAAATTTGGGATGGTGAGCTCCCCGTTTCCTGGTCAAATCTATTAAAAGGAACATACATAGCTGTATTAGGCCTAAAGGCAGCAGTAAGCTGCATGCTGCTGTTGTTGGCATGACATTAGCTTGTCACTGAGCTGCTATACCCAGATAAATCAAAATAGCTCCTATTTTGTTGCTTGGAAAATGACTTTTTTGCCATCTGGTAAACTAGTTGGCGAGGAGAACTGTTCAGAGATAAAGAAAAAAAACCACAAGACTGGAGCCTTGGCATGTGAACTTCGTGGACGGAATTTGAAAGACAAAATTTCTTGTGGATGTGTTAACCAGAATCTTTAATACCAGCTATCTTCTGGATTGTTGGAACGAATGAATATGAGGCACAAGTTCCAGAAATTTCATAAGTGCCAGAAGTTCTTGTGAAAATCTTTTCTTATGGACTGTTTTCATAGGCCTACCACCGAACTGGAATATATAACACTGTGCTAAAGCTTTGGACATTGGTATCCACCCACTAGCTTTTATTTTGCCCTTTCTTGGCACAGTGTCTTACAGAAAATCAAACTCTCCAAGCAGAGTAGCAAAGCCAAATTTTTGAATCAAATTTGACTGAAAACTGGTGCTGAAATCCAATTTTCCGTGTAGGAAGGCCAATAATTCATTGGCGAAACCTGCTTTCGAGATCTACAGTTCGGTTGCTGATGTTCTTCTGGAAGGTTTTGGCCTAGGATGCGTTTAAACAGCAATTGCAAGGATCTTCAAACAATGGACTTCAAAAATGTTATTGTTTTAGTTTGAGATTTCGAAATTTTTGCTGTAATAAGAAAACATCTGTTTGCTTAACCAACGCATATGCCATCATTGGCTTGCTGGCACTGAAAATAGGATTGCCTACGAATTTTATTTCTGGATTTGTTGGTTTTTGAATTGACAGACCAGAACGAATCCATTAAGCCGTGTCTTCACGTGTATCATCTAACAATGTCATCCGGGGAAAGGGGGTATTACAGCTGACTTAGGCCATTTGAAATAGGCTTTGTACGTTGTAATTACATTAGTGAAATAATTGCTACTTTCCTGCTTCCTCGTTGTTCCGAATCGTTAACAATTATTACGAGCGACCTGGAGAGAGCCATGGAAAACGCTGGACCCAAACAGAGGTCCTAGAAAAACAATGGCCATTAGAGTGACCCCTTCCAACCTGGGACTAGTGTTTCTGTTCGCATGTGCTGCAATTCCACTCATGGCCTCCAAACTTTCTGCCTTTTTCAGACTGGTGTTTGGGACCTTATACCCTGCCTATGCTTCCTTCAAGGCTGTGAAGAACAAGAATGTCAAGGAATATGTGAGTAAAACTGAATAGTACTTTCCAGAATTCTCCCGAGAGAACTTTTAAGTTAAAAAAGAAAAAAAGTTAAGAAATTTAAAGTTATGCATGTATCCACTGTCACGTTTCATCTCGAAATAAACGTGAGATAAGCTGTCGAGGCCTCGTGACATCATAATACTAAAAACTGGGCATGCTCAGTTCGTTCAAATATGGATGCCTTCCACTCTACTGACTATTATTTTGAGTCAAGTTTCCAAAGGGTGAGAAGTGCTGCGCATTCATGTGACTGTAATGGTCGCTTTGATCACGTGATGGCAATGAGATTGCGCAATTGGAGGCTGCATAACCTTGCTTTTTGTAACTTTTATCTAGTTTATTGTTTTGTTAAAAATGGAGAGAAAATAGTTGCTTTTTCTTTAAGTTTTTCAATAAAAACGCATTGGTGGAGCGTATTGAATTAAACACACTGTACCGTATATTCTAACGCTTAACATTAAAGGCTGGTTCACACTACAAGGAATCTAGGGATAAAGGCAAAGGATAAGCATATTGGAAAATCAAAAATACATCAAATTCAGCTACTGCGATCGACAGTCATTTTGAATGTTAACGAAATGCAAAGCATTATGGGAAAAACATGGTGCATTGTGGACGGAAATGTCTCAGGGATAGGGGATAGGGAAAGTAATATACGATCTTTCATCAGGCCAGCTATAACCAGCCTTTACGTTTTTTAGGGTACACAATTCCCTTTGGTTTCTGTGGGCTCGCTTCAGGAATCTGTTTTCAATTTTTGTGGCAGGCCTATCGAAAAGTTTTTTTTAAAAAAAAAAGGAATGCTTGGAAACATACAACGTTGAGATAATCCAGAAAATGTCAGGACAGGTCATTGAATCCTTATCAAGTAGTGCATTGGGTTAAGCATATAAACACAGTCTTTTAGCAAATTCCCTTATATGAGACAATAAGATAAAACAAAATGGCGCCCCCCTTTACATCCCAATTGCTAAATGTCGTGTTCGTAAGGCTACGTCACCAGCATTTCTTTCCCCACGCACATCCACCTCCTGTTGGATAATTAACTAACTTAAAAGCGTGTTACGTACAATAATAATTCCATCACAATGCAAGTCATAATTATCCTGGATGTCCTGCATTAATAATGCATCAAGGGGTTTGATTAGCTCGCACGCATGCATTTGTGTGTGTGTGCGTTAGAGGACATTCTTCTATGACTTATGTTACAGAAGAAAAATAATTGGCTCTGGAGCATAGATAACCGCATTATGAATGCCAACTTCGGGTTTTTCTTGTTCTTCCTCAATAAAGTTGGTAATATCAGGTTTTATTTAAAAGTTTGGCCTGCGCGTGCCCTCAAAATGAGTAATTGGCAAAACTACCTACAGTCAATCGGGATAATTTTACCAGACTCATGGCATAAAAATATTAGTCTTAATATTTTGTATGTCCTTATACATGTACATGTATCACAAATTTAGCATGTAGGCCTAGCATTTTTTGAGTAATATTTCACAACCTGAAACATTTTTGAAGTGTATAGCAGGCCTGCATAATTAACATTAATAATCGGGTGATGGGAGGAAATTCAACTCAGTACCCTACGATCAGCATATCATTATGCCATTTGGTGGTGGTGGCCCTTCCCCCCCCCCCTCCCCACTGGGATTATCAACTGACTTACCCGGATTTTGTAGGTCTAAACATAATTACTAATAATAATAAATAAGCCTATTAAATTTATTTTTGGTAAACCCAAACTTTTCAATCTACCAGTTATATAGCGTTTATGTTTCATTCTTGTAAGTTGTAATTACGCTGTATTTATAATAATAATTACAAACTACTACAAATTACAAATAATATAAGTAATTACTGTAAAATAATAAATTATTTTAGATCTCAATTTTATTATAGTATAAAAGAAAAAAAAATTTAGATTTGAAAATCCCCGCCGGATCGATCGGTTTCGTCACGGAGGGTTGGGCCATCATTTTGTTCACGTGACTCTGGCGGCCATCATGGAATCTCATTATAAATGCTAATGACCGACCAATAGAAAGACTAGCAAGTCCCACCTTCATACAGGCTCCTCCTATTTCCATGATGGCTGCCATACCAAATTCAGTTTTACAACACCAGGTGGCACACGCTTTCTGGATGAACATTTATTTATGGTTTTGTTATACCGGTACCGATAAAAGTTATTTAAATTGCGCTTTTTAAGATTACCGGTAATCATTTTTAAAATGTATTAAAACATTTAGCACAAATAAATAAATACCGTACTACATGTACTAATTGAACCAATGCAACTGCACACTCGTCTGGAATTTTTCCCCCAAAATGTGCAGTACACCTGCATACACACAAAGGTTCATCCACACTATAACACAGAACGTGAAGTTATATATTAAACTTGTCACAAAACTAGAAAAAGACAGTTAAATAACGTGACGTTATTTGACAATTTATATGGTATAGCATCCATATTGTATCAGCAAAGGACACGTTATATAACAAGTTGTACAACAAACGCAAACCCACTTGAATTATATAATGCTGGTTTGTGATTATACCAGTGTGGGCACACATTTAGATAGCCATATTAATCTTATTTTCTCATTGGAAATGTTTCACGAAGGGCCCAATTGCTTACTATGCCTTCTAGAATATTTTCAGAAATAATTATAAAATCTTTCCAGAAGGAAAGGACAATAATTTTATGATGACAAATGTTGCAAGTTAACTTCCCCGTACCACATCTCCATCTTAATAAATTTTTGTTTGTTATTAATAGGTTAAATGGATGATGTATTGGATTGTTTTTGCCTTTTTCACGTGCACGGAAACACTGACCGATCTCCTATTATCTTTTTGGTACTGTACTGCATTTTTATAGTTTAATAGTTTGAATTATTCAGAAAAGCTGTGGGTTTCTTGTACATTGAATTAATTATTTGTTTTGCAGGTTTCCTTTTTACTATGAAATTAAAATTATCCTAGTCATCTGGCTTTTATCGCCTGCCACTAAAGGTTCCAGTATTTTATACAGGAAGTTCGTCCATCCACAACTAACGAAACGAGAAAAGGTGGGTTATCAATTACAAATTTGCCGCTATAGTTTCCCAGATTTTTCGTCAAATGTTCCTTTCTCCTTAAAGGAAATCGATGAATATATTGCCCGTTCTACGGAACAGGGCTACCATACCGTGCTTCAGCTCGGCAGGGGTGGTCTCAACTTTGCCAGTCAATTTCTAATGCAAACTGCCATGAGAGTAAATCCAACTTTCACTTTTAAGGTAAACAAGAAAGTAAATTCATACAGCCTAAACCCAGTTTTGCTATATGCTTTCAGAGTGGCGGATCCCTAGTCGACCAACTGAGGCGGAGTTGCAGCCTGAGCGATCTTGCCACTGAACTTCCCGAAAGCACAAATAATAAGAAAAGAGCCTCGACCATTAGTGAAGGTGAGCAAAATAGCCTACTAATATTGCCTCGGATTGCTCTTAAAACATTGGATGGTTAAATGAAACCGGTGATCTTCACCAGTTCCGGCCGAAGTCATTCAGAACGAATTCAACTATTTGCGAGATGCCGTGGACGGCGACCCAATTTTCACTGAGGACAG
Organism: Proteroiulus fuscus; assembly: GCA_034700285.1. Lineage (NCBI taxonomy): Eukaryota > Metazoa > Arthropoda > Diplopoda > Julida > Blaniulidae > Proteroiulus > Proteroiulus fuscus. The sequence goes on along the minus strand of JAQIXP010000206.1, from coordinate 8,634 downwards.
CGAGCCCGAAGATGGCCCAACATTAAGGTCTCTCGAGGGCTTTTCTTGTCTTTGTTTTCCGAATTGTTAAAGAAGCAAACTAATCGTGCTTTTTCCGCAGCTCGGGCTACAGCAGCGCAAGTGCCGTCAGCGGTAGCAAGTCCACCTCGAGCAATATGGCAATTTCAAAACGTCGCTCTACGAGGCAAGCGGCAGCGGTGGTACCCGAAAACGAACGAAGCCGCGTCAGGAAGAGTAAGTCTCCAGAGGTTAGTATCATTACACTAGTAACTTTGTGCAACGTTTTTACGAACGTGTCAGCATCAGAACTTCCTGACTTTTGAACCTTATGATGTATGAAGTATCAGACTACCGGTAGATACTTTGGGCTTCACATCCCGGGAGGGAGGTGGGATAGTGAGAGCCTGAAAAAGTTTAGCCAATTTTTCATAACTTAAATTTTTCAGATCACTGACGGCTATGCCACCTTGCCACGAGCCACAAAAAAGACGAGGAAACGAGTGATCAAGGCCACGAAGGAAGACCCGGTGTTTTGACTTTTTTGAGCTCCGTGATCTTCAAACTAATTTTGGAAAACCCCTGGTTTCGATTTAAGTGAAATTGGGTGGTTTCCGCTTACTTATAAATGCTGTTTTACTGTAAATGTTTTCAATGGTCCAGAGAACCAGCAATACGGTATAGTCCTTATAATTCTTTTATAATATTTCTGTAGTATATTTCTAAGAAGAATTAGGACAAAAGGCCCTTAGTTATTTAAATATTTTAATCTAAGGGCTTAGTCACATTTCCTTCAAACTTTCCCAAATGCTCATTCTTTGTATTTCTAGGACAAGGCCAGTCATAGACTTATATTAAAATGTGTGAGATCCTCATAGTGTACAATGATATAGGCCTATACCAGTTATAAAGCATGCTCGTAAATTTGGTTACAATGATATGCGGTGCAGGGGCATGGGGTAGTAGGCACTGCAAAGCCATGTAAGAAGATTTACTGACTTCGGTGTGTACATGTATACTGACACACTACTGGTTCAAAGAGCATTTGCTCAGTTTTAGTTTAGTTTGTCCAAAAGTTGGGGCTGCAAATTGACCATTGCCAAAAACCTTGAATTGTCTTTGGAATTAAGGAGAATTACGAATGTGTCATGAAGGCAGGATTCTTAGTCCTTGATTAGTAAACTGCAAGACTTTTCATGATGATCTTAAATGCTCCTTACATGGAAACATTGAAAACCCTTTTGTGCCTGTGTGTCCATATCCAATAAACAGTTAAGAGGATAAGTCTCGTAATAATACTACTATATTTCTAGTTTATGCATCAGGTGTTCTACCTGCATCGTAATTATGTCTCGTAATAATGGGACGAGCCTTAAGTTGTGCTCTGACCACATAGCTACTATCTTGTAAGCTAAAGGAATGTTTATTTTAGTTTTGTAAATACTTTTATAGGGAAGTTTGGGGTATTTTATTCATATTTTTGAAATAATAGGTTGCGTCAGAGTGCCAAAATTTCTGATCACATGGGTTCAGGTTAATTATGTCTATTCAGTGTCATTTTTCCAGAATAAGGAAAAATCTCGAGACCGAAATTTAGTTTTAATGCATTGGTTAAAACATATTTGTTTCTTTCAAACCCAAACTACCATACATTATTACACTTGCCCAACTTTTCTCTATCCAGTTGGAAAATACGTGCCTAGGTGGGTCTTCCAGTCAATAATCCGTCCTTAGTCTAAGCCTTATAAAAATGTATTTAGGGAGTGACCGGCCTTACCCCCTTTGGAAACGGGAAATGCCCGTCTTTCTGGTATAACCCCTTTCGTTTTCTTGACTAACATTCCATGGGGAATTTCCCTTTCAGGCATACCCGAGGCCCAATGTTCTTGATATTTTGTGAATGTCAGTACGGGCCTACCAATAGTCGTATGTTGGCTGTATGAGATGATTGCATGCATTCTGTGAAAGTGTGCAACAATGGTTGAATGCCTAAATGTACTGTGTATTATTTTTTAAGCTTTATGCAATAAAATGTTTGTTTCCAATACCGGTACAGTTTTTCATTATCTTTTCAAGTTAGTATTCTACAGAATGAGCATATTTTGGTTACCCAATTTCAAATGCCAGAAACAAACATACCGTGCTACAGATATTCAAAACAGTTTAAATGTAGCATACATCCTAAAAACAAAACATGACATATAGCCACATGCATTTTATTGGGCGTACAGACGGCATATACAATATGCTTGTGCTGCAGCAACATTAATGTGGCAAGTATCGCCAACAAGAGATGTGGATTTAAAGAATTTTGGGATTCCCCTGACGTTTGACACCAGACGAAAGGAGAAGGCAAACTATGCATGCCAATGGATGATGTTGCGAGAGTGGGAAACATTTCAACATATGTTTAGTCCAACAAAATCAAAAAATGAGGCAAATGTTGAAGTGCAGGCCTACTAATTTTGGCAATGTTTGCTAACAAAAAAGCCTTTTAGTTAATGTTTTCAATAAAACAAAACATTTCCCCCGATTGTTTTTGTAATTTGTTTGTTTTAGGCATTTTAAATTGGGTACAAAAATTATGCTCACCTTATATAATTAGTCTATACTAAGACCGTTAATTTGGCAATGTGCATCCATGATCGGGCAAACTGAGGGTGTGATCACCAAGCCTATCTTTATAGGTTAAGTATTAGCATTTGTTATTTTATAAGTAGAGGTTATAAACCTTGTCACATAATAAATAAAAACCAGAAAAGGTTATTGGAAGAGGTTGACATCATTGAAATTGCAAGAAATTCCCTGACTTTTCCAGGTTGGTGGGGACCCTGTCATGTCACAAATCCACTTACGTCAAATGTTTTCTCTATGAAATGGCAATTGTGCCCAAACTGTAATTTTAAATGTTCCCCCAACATACATTGAGCTTGTTATGGACTTGAAAAATTTTTGAACACATGTACTAGTTATAAGAATGGAGTCCACCTCCCCTGTAATTGGGTACAAAAGAAAGACCCAAGTGTTTTCTTGGGCTACAAGAACTAATGTAATCACTCAGTTCTCACCGATAATAAAACGTGCCAGGACTACACATATTTAAATGAAGTATTAAATCAAATTTTGCAAATACATACCGTTGCAGCAGATGGTGTTGATCAGTATTTTCAGTGTTGTCAACTACCGCCAGGATTAAAATGAGAGAATGCATCTTTGTAGATGGCCAGAACTTGTTCGGCCGTGGGTCTCTCGGCAGGATTCCTCGCTTTGCATTTCTTATGAATATTAAACAGGTGATGCTGAAGTAAATCCTCATTTTTGGCACCGCGCACAAAATAGTCACACACATCTGGAATTTTCCAAATGTCAGTTTTCTCGTCGTAAGGAGCCATCAGCTGGTCGTCAAATTCTCGTTCTGGATATGGCCACCTCTGCTCAGGAGCAACGAAGTCTCCAATTAACTGTCGGTGACCGCATTTAATGGGTACACCGTGGCGAACTTGAGGCAGGGCATCGACGTCGTTTAAGCGGAGCCGCAAGTCGTCGGTCAATAAGTACTGCTGCAATGTTTTCTCCAAGCTGCTAGAATCGCACATGACTCGCGGTCCACTCGGAGTCGCGTGTAACCAAGCTAGGATTTCCACATAGTCCAAACACAGACGGAACCTTTTCAACATAGCATCGTGCGATTTGTATTTGTCCATTTGTAACAGGTCAAGGAATAGAGCTGCATTACCAAATTTATGATATTCGGTCACGACGGTTAATGGATTCCGACAGAATCCCACCAACTGCACGAGTCTATCGTTATGACCGAGTTCAATGAGCGAGTCCAGTCCACTCTTAAAATCCGTTTCATAGTTTGCCAAATTTTGGTACACGATCGGCGTGGCAATGGCTACCGCATATTCGTTCCACATTCCCATACTTATCTAAAATTATACAAAACAAATAATATATTTATCTACTAATAATTGTTAGGAAACTTTTAATATATAGGGCTGTGAGCCTTCCCAACAAGTCAAACTATTCGACCTATAGATAATACCGTGCTCATAACATGGGAAATTTTCATTATACCACGACAACGGCAAGAAAGAATCAAATAAAACACTATATAACCTGCCTTTTTCACAGCTCCTGTACCAATTTCCCTCACAATATTAATGGCTGTGATATCAGCACAATTAAGCCAGGGATGACATCCAATCATTCCAGGTAGGCTGAATGTCCCATTTATACACTTTGAACGGCACAGAACAGTGTCTAAATTAATAGAAGCATAATCGTTCCAGCATATGTCTTCCTTTTCACTTGAAAATACCGTTGTACCGGTACATGTACTCGACGAATCTTCTGGCTTAGATAACATACGCAGTTTTAAGGTTATCGGCAATAGACTCGTAATAATTAGAACAATAGCAATTGAAATAGCAGAATTAACGAACAACAGAATGTTCCTTCTAAATAAAACGTCAAAATGCGGTAAACCCATTAAAAAGAATAAGACACACATAAAAAAACTTGTTGTAAATGTCAGAATGTCACATTTGATACAAGAACATGGACGCAGCCATCTTGGTTTTCGCATAGATAGCGCCAAAAGTTAGTGAATGCAGTAATGCCATAAGCCCTCTAATGCAAGTATTTTAATATTAATAATAGGCGTGTTTTAGCGTTATTACCTTGTCATACGCTGTAGTTAGTCAGTTTACAAGTAGTTCTTAACTCTATCATATGATACAAACAAAACACTAAAACGCAAAGTTCTTATATTTGATGATTTTCCTATACGAAACATCCATAATTTCTGTTACCTCATTTGGTACACCACCTACTTAGGTAGATAACCAGTCTGTTACACTTTTGGTTACCCGCATTGTTACCCAAAAACGATAAAACGGCAGACGACAACAGCAAAACGCTCAAGGTCCTAACAATCCCAAATGGTAACAGGGTAATAGCGCTAAAACACGCCTATTAAGAATCCGTTCATTAATTAACGAAGTAGGAACCATAATATTAAATTTAAAATGTTCAATTTCAATTTATTATTTTAAAAAAATATTAAAACATGTTTATTAAAAGTTAGTAGGGTATATAAAATGATTTTACTTAATCAGAAATTATTTTTCCAATATTTTAGAAATTATTCCATATTAAAATCCAAAATTTTAGATAAAAATACCTATAATTTTGAAAATATCCTTTACTATATAATATTTTGGGGGAAAAATTCCAAAATACTCATGCATTTTTTAGGGAAAATTCTGTAATTAAATATGTTATACCTCTGGAAGTAAATCCAATAATATTTTTATATTTTGGCAAACATTCCCATATTTGTAAATATTTCTATTGAGATCCTACATGTTCCTATATTTTGGGGTAACAATTCTTATAATGCCCCTACATTTTTCTGGAAACAAAATTCCAGTGATATTTGTCTATTTTATGAAAAATTCATCAACCGTTAAGTCAGTAAAAATTAAAAAAAATATCCAGATGAAGATCGGGTAAAGCAATACAGTTTTCAGCATCACTGACTGTGCATCTGACTGTGCATCTCAGCAGTGAGAATATTACAAATCTTGAGTCTTTTCTGAGATGAGAATATTGAATCGAATGTAGCTGGAGAATTGCAATATTGCAACTGCAATTTGAAAGTAAGAAATCATCAAACAAATACGAGAATCTTTTTATTAATATACCAATAATTATTTCTTTTATAGTTTAAGGTAGTGTTTTCTGTAGTACTTGATTAGGGGTCTTTTATTAAAAACCCATTAAAACACTCATGAAAGAAGGGAATATAAACTTAATCTTGCAAAACACAAACTTTTTCTGGTCTAAAGTAAGCTAAACTTCAAAAACTTCCAAAAGAAAGTAATAAAAAAAAAATAAAAATAAAACTGGCCAATTAAATAAAAACCAATGGAGTGCGTAAGATGTGGAATAGCAGGTGAGATAAATGTGATAGTAATACTAAAATTAATAGCAGAGGGCCTTGACCACATTGTTGACCAAAGCATTCATGAAAATTAAATTTCACCAAGAACAGAAAAATGAAAAGAGTTGAGAATACTTGCAGGAGAGCTCTAGACTTCAAACATGGAACCTGCAGTTCATATGGGCACGCTGTAACAACTTAACTGGGCTCCAGAAAATGCTTGGTTAGATACTTCATCATGGCAAATGTACGAAATCGCTTTACTCCTGCAAAATAGTGAAGAAAAATCTGAATTCTACATACATTTCTTAAGAAAGGCATGATGCCAAAACGTTCAGCTTCTCCATGGAGAAGTGTAAAATCATAAAATAAAAATAGACTACTTACGAAAGACACTAAACATTTGGTCATCACAGATGGCAAATCTCTTGTCTGCAGGGTCCTAAACAAGTGTGAAACGGTTAAAATGACAGTTGGATCCCTACAGATAACACAGAGCAGAATTATACATACATTTAAGTTTCTTTCCTTCACGACAGCCCAAATCTTTTTGACTACTTCATGACGAGCCATTTGTGAAGCTCCCACAACATCGGCCAATTCGGGTGATAGTACGTACTCCCTGGTGTAACCCGAATTATCTAGAAAGTAATGTCAGTACCTGTATGGTTAACATTAAAAATTGGCGTGCATATTAGTTTTTGGCCATTACTCCTAGCTTACTTTTTTTGCCAGTGGCTGGCTTTTTAGACGATTTGGTTGTCTAAAATTTAAAAAATATCAATTGAAATTAAAAATAATTTTAAAAATGATCTGGCATTCATATTAGATTAGCAAATAACGCTAATGTCAGAGATCTCTCGACACAGTCTGTCTCGACACACAAGTAGGTGACTATAACTATTAAAAATCATTTTCTGAACTTTTCAAAGCAAAATTAAATTTATCATTTCTTTGGTCTTTTTATAAATATTTACTTTTATATATTTATATTCTTTAACACAATTAAAGCAATTCTCAAGCTTCAGGAGTTAATAAAATGCTGAACGATATGGGCATTAATAACAATATCAGCTCACCGTTTTGGCAGCTCTTGGTGCCTTTGTAGATTTCTTGGCAGCCCGTGTCCTAGACTGCAACTCTTCTTTTTGCATTTCCCTAGCTAGGGCCTCATCATTTGCCTTTAACATGTAAAATGCAATTATTAGTTAACAGTTTTTCAATTTTAAAGTTAACATAGCATGCATTAACCTTATCCTTGTCGTCATTCTCGTCGTCCTCTCCCGCGACCTCTTCCTCCTCACTGCTATTTTCCTGTTTTGTTTTCTTGTTTCCCTTCTGACAAAACAGAAAAAATGCTCAAAAAAATAATTGCAACTTTTCCCAGGTTGATTATTAAAACTGAATGAATGTACGCATCATCACACCTGCTTTGCTTGAGCACTTGGCTTCCTTTTTTTGGGAGGTGATTTTCCAGTAGAATCACTGTCTTCACTGGCCTAACAAAAATAAATAATAAATTCATATACTGGGTAGTACCTCGTATATGTAATTCCCTGAAAGCTCGGCAACACTAACAAAGTGAAATGTTGTAAAAACTTGTAGAATTTCAGTTATTCTTACTGACTACATTTGAAGCTAAAACTAATTTTCCTAAAATAACAAATAAATCTAGAGATTTTCCAAAACATGTTTTTCTAAGCATTTTTTCGAATTGTACCATTGATTTTTGTCTTCAATAACATCTGCATTTAAGTATATCTCAAATTTTTTGCTACTTTTTTCCCCCAAGAATTGCCATAGGTAAACTGTCCTAGACAAATCCTGCTTTCAGCCAAATTTCAAAAGATGAATGTTATCGTGCGACTTCGCTGGAAATTATCAGCAACACCTTTAGTCGATAATTTTCACAAATTTCTCATAAGTTACTCTCATTATGCCTATTTGATTTTTATACGTGCTATTGATAATAAAATTTAGTGGATATCCACAAATTATGCAAAACAATTTTGGCCAAAAATTTACATCCACCCAATTGTGGTAAAAATTATATAAACATTACAAAATTACAGTATGTCATGATTTGAAAACGACACTCACTTTCACAGTATAATTATATTATCAAAACTATAAATATCTATCTTCTTCGTGATAGCATAAGAAAAAGTTAAGAGCTTTGGAAAACTATACAACCATATTTTCGTATTTTTCAAATTAGTTGAAACGAGAATGGCTCCAGTTGGCAGGTCGGTCTGGAGTAGAATGTGAAAGTAATTTTGGTCATTTGTAACGATTAGTGACACCTAAATAAGGTAAGCTATAAATTTCTTTTTTTTGTCATTTGCTTAAATATCATTAATAAGTTATATTGTACGATACTGATAAAGAAATGCAGCAACCCTAAAAAAGAAGTCCACTGGAAAACAACAAATAACAATCTCTAACAGTCTGATAATTCTGCACTAACTTAGTTGCATATTCTTTCAACTCACTTTTATTTTACTAAGGTTCTTTAAAGGGACAGTCTCACTTTGAAACAAGTTACTTTTAAACATCACACAATTACCAGATATTAATTTCTTTGTCGATAATAATTGCAGCAAAGTTTTAATTTTGAAGAAATCACGACGTTTCCAAAATGCACAGTAGGCGCCATTTTCCTTAGCCTTCGGCTGCTTTCGGCAAGC
>JAQIXP010000205.1:0-31734 GCA_034700285.1 Proteroiulus fuscus | reverse complement strand
GTTAGTTACACGGGATATATTCGGAGACTAGATTACCTGCACTTTACCGTAAATTCGACGGAAAAATTTTAACAGTGTACATTATATAGATTAACTATAATTTTATTAAATTGAAATGAAAGGGTCTATATATCGGATTGTTTTTGTAGGCCTATGGTTGTAAAGTCATAATAAAAGTTAAAATTTGGCAAAGCAAATAAACCAATCATAAAAAGTTATACGCTTTTGTCATAAGTCTTGATGTTTTAGTACCATATATATATTAGGAAAATAGAGATTGATACTTAGTACTTACAAATATTAATCCAAAAATTAATTTAAAAAAAACGCTTTTCATCCAAGAAAAAGGTCATAAAAAGTCATATTTTTCGAATTTATAAACGTTTACTTTAATTTTGTGGAATAGTTGTGAACCGGTAACCTAAATTTCTGTGAATTGTTTTTATTTTTGTATTTCCTCCCAACTTATTTTTTTTTTAATTTCCGTTTGCTGATGCAATTATTTCACATAAACTTAATTGAATTTAAATATATTTAAAAAAAAAATCGTTTTATTGCTAATTTCTGTTCAAAACAAACACTGAGTGCATGTTTGCATCCACTTATTTTGAATTATAATCGATTGAACGTGCCTGGTTATATGTACATGGAGTTCTATACATGTAATCGATGGAAAAAAAATACTTCGGAAAAAGGAGATTTGTATTTAAAACTGTCATTCATTTACGAGGGCTGTACACAAATTTCCGAGACCAACTGAGAGAATTATTGGGAAAAACATTAACATTATTAAAGAGAAAGTCCCACTTTTTAACAAGTGATATACTATAAAGTTGTTCACACTTACTAGATATATATATGAATGAACCCACTTTATTCAAAGTGGGACTTTTCCTTTAATAATGTCACCAGACTTGTCATTATTAAAAAATTATGTTTAGATTATCCTCTTACTATTCCTGAAGTAGGAAGCCATGATTAAATAATACACTTTAGCATGAAACCATTGGAACCTTAAAGGGAAACTATCACCTTAAATTATGTTGATTTCATGAAGAAGAGCATGAAAAATTATAACGAAAAGTGATAATGCGTATTTTGCAAACATCGTGATTTCTTCAATATGGAAACTCTGCTGCAATTATTATTGCCACAGACGTTCATATATCTAGTAAGTGCCTACCATTTAATAATGACTTATTACAACGTGATAGTTTCCCTTTAATGTCCCTAGGTGTGCCATAGCCCAACTATTGCAACTTCCCCCCCCCCCTTACATACACAAATTCACAAGTTTTGCCATACAAGGTAGGCTAGTATAGGTTAACACGAGTTTACTTAGGGCCAATTGCACCAACAACAGTTAAGTCTTAACCCAGGGTTAATGTGATCATGTGACTGATTTGGGCCAATGAAAATTCAAGAATGTAAAGAAAACCTATAAGATTAACATTGGGTTAATGTTAACTCTTGTTCGTGCAACTGGCTCTTACCAGATTATGGGAGTTAATCCTGGAATTTTTTGAACAACCCTAGCATATACTTCTAAGATTAAAATAATATTGGACTGTTTTCTTTTCTTTGCATGGGAATTATATAGCAGACAAATAAGCATGTATTACGTCCCCCTATATTCACATGCATGTCTACTTCATTAATTTCTATGCCATGCATGGGTTTCTTTGGAATTAGTCATCCAAAAACGAATGCCTATAGACACAATGTGAAATTGCATTCATAAGCCTTATCCTTAATGATATTTGCCATATTAGAAGTTTTTGGAGGAAAATTCTTCCCTCGCGCCATTGCCTTTGACATGACGGCAGTATTAGTGCATGGGTTTGTCATTATCCTTGAATAAAATGATAGAAAATCGATACGTGTTATGTCCTATAACAAGTATTATATACAAATGTTGCTTTATTGTAAGAATCATGCGGAAGATGACATTTCTGTCGTATTATCTTTGTCTTAAAATCTGTGTATACATACTGTTGTCATCACTTTACAAAGTACTGGGATCTGTATATCGGTCAGCTTTTCATTATACTTGGTCAACTAATCTTATGAAAGTTTATAGACCTGGAACAAATTCGTCTTTGGACTAGTTTTCAAACTTGAGATTTACAGCCTAAACAGGGGACGTCCATAAAAGGATGTCAGTGTTTTGGAATTTCTTTGATGACGCTAATTCCTTCTTCCGCTATGTCAAGCTTTGTCTGTATTTCTCAACCCCCCACCCTCCCCGTCCATCAAAAGGTCATAACCCTCCCTTCTAGGACATTTTTAAAAATATTACAACTGATAAACAGGCGGGATGAAATTTTCTGCCTAAACGGGGGACATCCATAAAAAGGTTAGTTTAGATGCAGTGGTGTGATTGATTGCCTGTGAAAATGTAGATGTGTATGAAAAAATTGTGAAAAAATTAAAATTATAAATAATTTCTAAAAATTTAGATTTATTTGAATAGAAAAGTACTACATGTAGGCCTACTTATTGAAATCAAAATTACAAACTTGTTTAATTTGTTGAAGGACGGTTTAAGCATGGTTTAAGTTCTCAGCTTGAGATGTGAAAATAATATGATATCAAATGAGAAAAAAAGCAAAATTCAGAATGTGAAAAATACAAATATCAGAATGTGAAAAATAGAAAAATCAGAAATTTGAAAAATTGTGAAAATTTTATGCTTGTCCAATCACACCCCTAAGATGCCAAAATGCGGGCACCCCTTCCCACCCTTATGTAGATTTGGGCACTAGTCTGCGACAGAGGATCCACGGAATTATTTGACTGCTACACCATTACATGCCTTGGTAATGGCTAGGGATCGTCCGAAAAGTTGGTTTGGTTAGGTTAGGTACCCGGCCAGGTACATTTCGATTAGCTCTCTTCAGCCTTCAAAGCAAATCAGAACGCAACAGCAGCAATGTCGTAGTTAAAGAATTCCGTGGGTCCTCTTTTGTAGGCTAGTGCCCAGTTTTGTTTATTTTTGGGTGACCTAACACCTCCCTTTCGGAGCTCATCCGTCTACCCACGGGCTTCCGTAATTCTTGAAACAACCTTGTTTTTTCTTGAAGTAAAATTAGCCTAAATTTAGAACATATTGACGCCACTATTATAATTTATGGAATATGGACCAACAGGGACATATTGGGATGGGTTAAGATAGTCAAGTGCTAACTGTAGAAGGCATCCGGGATTTGTGTGGAAAAAATATGAAATCATACTGGACATCTGGTTTTCTGGCTTTGACTTTTTTTTTTTTTTTTTGGGCTGGGATGTTTACACGCATTAATGTATATCCATTTGATTATTTTACTATTTATATTCTTAATCCTGGTTAGTTTGCAATCTGTTCTCTGCCTGATGATCCCTAGGCCTATATTTAAGAGTGTCTAGGCCTATGAGTCATTCTGTTTTAGTCAGTTCAGAAATGCCTGTTATATTTCATGCATTGGGGGTTACATGCTTTTAGGAAGGCAATCTGTCAGGCTTTTCAATATATGGGGTGGATTTGCACCATTTTAATCTGTTTCATCATCATTAGAGTTATCATCATACCCTATACATTGGCTTTTACACCTAAGTGGCGTAAGGTCTTATAAGGTCGATAATCTTGTCTATGATCTCTTTATGCCAAAATATTTCTTAAAAATGTTGAAAACACTAATGCCTGAAACTGAACTGAGCCTTTCATAAGCAAAATTAGGCAAGTATGTCCATATGGACATGCGTGAGCAATCAATATAATTCAATTCCTGGTCGCTAGGGTGCAAAATGAACAAAGTTAAGATAATAAGTTCTTAATTTTGTTTATATTTTAAATTAATGGTTTATTAATGGTTAATGATTTATTAGGTTCAAATCAAATTGGAATTTTTATGAATTTTATAATTTTTCATGCTCTTCTTCCCACTTCTCTCAAAGTGGGACTTTCCCTTTAATCTAGATTTATATATAATATTTAAGTTAACTGTCTATTTGTATAGGCCTATAGAAAGGAAGTTAATATAAAGTTCCTTAAAAAAATCTAGGCCTTGCGTGTCTTAATTCCTGAGGAAATCCTTTGTCCATTAACGGTAGTTTCCGTTTTGAGAAACATGTTTTTTATCATTTGCTGATTTGTCGTCCCAATTGCCTGGAATAATTCTTGTTTATGTAATTTCATCAAAATTCTCGGAATACCCTGAAATGTTGAGATTTTTATTGTTAAAATGTTAATGAATTTTTGGATTTGCATGTTTTATTCATGAGCAGCTATAGATCCCATTTCATTGTTTTCCGGGCGTTGAATATATATTGATTAAAAATGGGGTTGAAATATAATGCTAAGGCATAATAATATGACAGCAATAAGAGTGGCGATAGGCCTACAATTAAATCTTGTTACATTAATATTATATGCATAAATAAAAAGCTACTTTGCTTATGATTACCTTCATAAATGCAAATGTATGACAATGAAAATGTGCTAGCAAAATTCAAAATTGCTATATGGTAAAATTTTTTTCATAAATGTTGACCCAATTCTCTTTGCTTTCTCATGGTTAAACTTAATGGAAAATTCAATAGCTTAACCTTGATCGTGGTGTGTCCACCATGCAAGTAATAAAGTCATAAAAAGTCATATACCTAAATAAGCAAATTTAAGGTAATAAAACTCGTGAAAAAGTCATACATTTAATCGTAAACTGTAGGACAATTTTTAATGATGATTTTCATGAGGACATTAACATATTATGCATTTCATCAGAGGAGCCAAAAGTTGTTCAAATGCGTGTTTGCAGATGCTGCCTCATAACGTCTTTCACAGCTCCCAAGCAGGCTCCATTTTGAGTTTATTTTTTATCCCTAAAAGTATATTTTACGTATTAGATGAAACACGGGGAAAAAATTTTACACGAAATGAAATCCCAAGGTTGAGTGACGAAGTCCCGAGCGTCAGCGAGGGCTTTCGTCACACAACCGAGGGTGAAGTTTCGTGTCAAATTTTTTCTCCCGTGTTTCATGTAATATAAACACCGAATTTTTACTAATTTTTACTGTACAGGCAGTTAAATATGCTTTGTAAATTTTATTTTAGAAGTGCTGATTTTATTATTACAAAAAAAAGTTATAACAAACTTTCTTATAGTCATTTTTTACTTCATTCATCCTCATTTAATTGAGTCTAAAGGCATTTTTTTTTCATGTGAATCAGCTAATTAACTAGGAAATTATGCAAGGAGGTTTTTTATTTTTGCAGCAAATTTTACACTATAAAAAGAAAAGAATTTCTTTTGTTTTTTCGGACTGGAGGTGTTTATATCCGGTATATGTCCTGTATAACACCCTACATGTATATAGCCTATGCCTGGTAATGATGGCATATTTCGCCCGAATTTTATGAATAATTTAAATTATTTCTTATGTTTGTATATTGACATTCATGTTTTATAGTTATAGGTTTACAACCTTTGTTTTAATTCTAGGCCAAAATTTATTACCGGTATACCTATACTGTGTACTGTATAATAGTAGGGCCTATACTTATTATTGCTGTTATATTTTCAGCTACTTTTATATTAATCAAATTTTACTGTGGGGAAACTGATGTGCATGCATAAGAGGCCTATATTGCTCTATAGAATAGAAAAAACAACCAATGTCTATACGGTTGTTTAGCAGTTAGAAAACCCACAACTAATCAAGCTATAGATGTTGAATTCCATCAAGTATTAATATATAATTATGTGTCTCACTCAATCTCAAATAGGCCTGTGTAATGAGCCACCGTAAGAAACTGTGGGGTTTTTTCCTCGTAAGTTCTCTATAATAAGTTTGATATTAAATTTATAAATGTTCTTCTAAAATACATGGGCACCATTTTGACACTTGCATCAAGTATCATGCAGATCTTGGCTGATGGCTGGCTGCTGAGCCGGCTTGGTAGGCCTACTCTGCCCACCCCCAAATCCTTACACTGTCCTTTTAGGGTACCAGTAGCTCTATGATAGGGTGGAGTGACGTAATATCTAGGTATGAATAATGTTTATATAGGCAATGTCGTCAATGATTAATATTAATCCATGCATTGAAACCTAAAAATTTAATCAATAAATATCAATACATAGTTTTTTACATGACATTTCTATTATGTTGTTCGTAACTGTAAATAGTTCATGTATTACGTCTTGTTTTCTTTACATTAAAATGTATGTTGGTATTTTTTCTTATTGCCTTAAGTAAATATTGGAAAGATTAGATAATTTTGCAGTTTTTTTTCAAAATATTTCTATAGAAAAGAACCTAATCCTACTAGAAAGGTTCATCATTGGAATCATTCAATTTTGGCTTCATTTTCCTTCCATACGTATAATGTATAGGAAAAAAATGAATGCAATAACATCCATGTTATTCCAAGCATGCTAATTAAAGGGAAAGTCCCACTTTGTAACAATGGATATTTAAGTTGTCCACACTTAATAGTATATGAATGGCTGTGATGATTTCAACAGGCACTGACAGTTGGTGGTGCCCTCTAGGATATGCATTTCACGAGAGCTGATGCCATTTATCCAGTAGAAGACGCCACGTACTGTCGGTAAAATGGCGCCTACTTGAGCTTTGAATTTTTAACCAAATCTATGTATTCGGGACATTTTATTTAATGATGGGTGGGCTCAAATCAAATTGCAATTTCCTTGCCTTACCTAATTTTTCATGCTCTTCCTCCTACAACCACCTTCTTTCAAAGAGGGACTTTCCCTTTAATCGACTTGACCAATTTTCTTCAAACTTTCTAGATTTTAGTATATTTATTTTAAGACTTGAATTAAAAATTACTAATGCTGGTAATGACTGATTAAAAAAGTGACAGAAGATTTATTTTTTGAGTTTCAACTAAAGTTTGAATAGTCCTTGCCAAAATTTAAAAAAAGAAGATAAGTAAATTATCATTCTTTAAGAGATACTGAATGTTCATCGAGGTGAAGAAATCAAATAAGAAAATATGAATATACATGTATTATTTGTTTCTTAAAACATATTTTATTTTTTTAAGTTGGTGATTACAAGATGGCAAACCTAATACATTGTAATGGAAAAAATATACTACTGTTTCAACATATTAATAAAGAGTTTTTGTGTGCAAAACACAAGTTACATTTAATTCCTAGTGAAATAATTAATTTCATCCCAGAAACAAAGGAAAATTAATTTATTTGTGAGAAATAAATCCCTTGATAATTATAACTCATTTTATATTTCTATGTTACAACAACTGTTTAAACTAAGCGAAAAAGAAAACGTTTTTAATTTAATTATCTCCCAAAGGATAAAATAAAGCAACTGGAAAAAAAACCTCCCTAAAAATATAAGTGCTTAGTTCTGCATTGGGAGTATTTCGTGTAAATCAGAAATTAGGACTTGTTTTATCTTTCGAAATTATCATAATGATCTTATAGTAAAAAATTGAAATTCTTTCTAGGGAAATTCTAGAAGTAGTCGAGGAAGTTAGGAAATTTAATAAATCATTTAAATATTACATGTTAAATTTGATACCTGTGTTTAATAGAATTTTTCTAATTTTGCCATAATTTAATATTTTTTATATTCAGTCCCACAATGTATTTTGAAATGCATTATAAATTCCAGAATGGATTATAATAAATGCACTTGATAATCTATTTATCCCACATATATTTTATATGCTTTGAAAATGGTTTTTTAAAAAAAAAAGACATTTGTGATTCTTAAATGCATCAAACATATATTTTATAATGCACATTTCATGATATAATAATATTGCTTTAACAATACTCATCTTAAATGAATTTGAAAATATATTTTGCAAAATACTCTTTAATTTATATGAAAAATAAACATTTGAAATCATTCAAATGCATGCTTGAGGAAACATTACAAATGCATTGCAATTTACATTGAAAATATATTTACAGATGCATTGTTACGTGTAGTTTTTTTTGGTTTTTTTTAAAAAAAACTTTAATTGCTTACATTTTGGCATATGATAAATCTTTTATTTAATTTTTCAAGATTTTACGATTTAATTTTCATTAGTTTTTTAATCGTCAATGTTAAATCTGAAATTGGTTTAAGCAAGGCTCAAGTTTGAAAATATCAGGGGAAATATCATTAAACTCTGAAATGGTATATTTTTTATTTATTTTTACTTTTAATTTTTTTCAAAATTTGATGGATAACATTTTGTTTAGCAAGACATTTTATCTCTTGTTTTATACACACATTTATTCATTTGCCGAATGCCACAGGATGTTGCCAAATGTCCTATGGTGTAAAATGATGATAATAAGAAAACATTTTATCATGGTAGGAAATGCATTGGTGCTACATTAGTGAAAGGCGCCATTGTGGGTTGTCTTGTGTCGCCCCGAGGGACAATGAATAGCATTATTCTTGTTTCGTCTTCCTATTCACAACCAAGTTAATAACATTGTCACAATATTCTGCCTCTTTAATCATAAATTAATTTGCCATCACAAGGACCCTTGTGTTCTCATCAACACCAGCAAAGAGTAGGCCTAGGATTTCATCCAAAAATTATAACACACATCCATTGAGAACATTTGCTTAATTTTGTTCCAAAATGGGACTCAACGCACGTGCCAATTACATTAGGTTTGCTGGCATATGCACGTGCACTGAGACACATTCTGGAACACAAATTTGTGAAAAAGAATGTGTTTAAAAAATATGCTTTTATTAATTGGAAGTTTTCTATTTCAGGACTTTGTTTTCAAGTATACTGGTCAGAAAATTGGACAGCAGGAGCCGCACATTTTTGCCATAGCCGAGGCATCGTATCACAATTTGAAGGACACTTGCTTTAATCAGTCGTGCGTCATCAGCGGAGAAAGTGGCGCTGGAAAGGTGAATATTTGGGGAGGGGGCAGGGGAGCAGAGAGATATTTATTTTACGACACTTTTCGAAATCATACCTGGTTTCATCCAAGATAAATAGTTTGATGTGTCGCCATATCCTACTGTCAGTTTTCTCACAACGCCCACCCATTTTGATTATTGGTGGCGTGGAGTAGGATTTTAATATGGAAAAATATTTCTTGGCCTATTTTATGTAATACGAACAATGTGTCTGTTACCCGATGTGTGTATAGCTTGTAGTAAGCTTGATTGTAAATACGCAGGGATATAATTTGTACTATTTAGGCAATATTTGAGCAAGATATCTCTCAAAATAAACACAACACCTTGTCCACAAATAGTTAGAAAATTCTGAGCATGAGTAAGTTTACGCCAAACCGAAAGTTGTCTCTGTGAAATGTCATACTGGAAAGGGGTAAAATATTTTCGGAGACCAATACAGCGAGTGTTTCCTTACGTCAAAGTTCCATGCCGAAAAAAGATATTAATCCTTATGGAAATAGTTACAATTGAGTACCCGTTAACTTTATACAAACTACTATCACACTAACGTTAACTTTGTTCATTTTACACCGCTAGCGACCACGAATGGAACCATAGGTTGCACTTGCATATTCCATAGATACTTGTTCAATATTGCATGTGAAAAGCTCATCTGGTTTTAAAGCAAACAAGTGGAATGTGCTATATTGCGCATGCAGATTTGAGGAAATACCGAGGTAAAATGCATGCACAACCAAGTTTTTCGTCCTATAGTTCCTAGGGAATGTGTAAAATGAGCTAAGTTAAGGTTAGTTAGGCAGCCCCGTATTCAAATAATGATTAGGTATTACATGGGATAATAGCAATCACACTGCCTATCAGGTTGACAATTTGTAACGTGATTCATTACAAAATCTTCGATCAACACCGTTATTTTGGTAGATAATAAAAGCAGTGCAACATTCACAAAATGAATATTAATTCTTGTTCCGAAAATGCTTCAGCCCTCCCTAGTTTCTCACATTGCATGCAGTGAACTTTTTATTGTTGCCATTGCTTTTATTGGGTGAAATTTGCAATGCTAAGCGAAAGAGTTGGAGAGAGAGCAGGAGGAAAGGGTTTTATCGGACCTAATAAACGATAAGTTGAAAAAAGGCAGACTTTAGCGGTGATGTTTTTCAGGGTTTGGCCTGTAAAATTAACATAGATAAAAGAGAGGAGAAGGGGATTCTCATTTCCCTGGAGATAAATGGGGTAAAAAGCTTTAAAACAGACAAAGGTTGTGTGTGGAGAATTTCTGAAACCTTTGAATGAAAATTTAAAATTTTTATGTGAAATGATTTGTAGAATTGATTTTTATAAAAAAATTTTCTTTGTTCGCTTAGACGGAAACGACAAAATTTATTCTGCAATATTTATGTTCGGTCACCAGCAATGTGTCCACATGGGTCGAGCAGCAAATACTTGAAGCTAACACTGTTCTGGAAGCATTTGGTAAATATTATAGAAAATTTAAATCCTGCACATTTTTATGTTAGAATGAAAGCAATGCATCTTAAATAAAATTTTATTTATTTTTGTATTCAAGAGAAAGTGATTTTGATATTTTTACTAAGATTGCGTTGTTTTTTGAGGGGATTTTGTATCATTGTTCAATTTTTGTTAAATTTGCACAACATTTCCAATTAAGAGTTTTTTAATTAAATCGTTCAGAAGCAGTGAAGCACTCATTGCTTACCACCATCAACATATACATGTTGATAATAAACTGTAGACACGAGTGTAAAGATCAATTCAACAATGAGATGTCTATTTTAATGATCAATTACTATGTCAATTTGAGCAGTATATGGACTGAATAACTTTATTTTAAATTTCTAGGAAATGCAAAAACAGTTCGAAACGACAATTCCAGCCGTTTTGGAAAATTCATACAAGTCTGCTTCGATCAGAAATATCAGATCAAGGGATGCATTATTCAAGATTACCTTTTGGAACAATCCAGGATAACTTTTCAGTCGCCACATGAGAGGAACTACCACGTGTTTTATCAACTGGTGGCCGGAGCACAAAAAAATAAGGAATTGGCCAAGCAGTTCATGATCGGGCCGGCGGAGACGTATGCCTACTTGCGGCAGAGCGGCTGCGTTAACATTGAAGGGGTGTGCGATGCGACCATGTTTGATTCCTTGCGGTTGGCTTTAAACGTACTCAACGTGCCCGCAGAAATGTGCGATGGGATATTCAGCGTGCTTTCGGCCATACTGTGGATGGGGAACCTTTCGTTCGAGGACGTTGACGGAGAAAAGAGCACCCTAGTTTCTGGAGACGAAGAGGTTTTGATGACCATCTCCACTCTGGTCGGAATAAAATACGAAGATCTCGTCCAACTTGCTCTGAAAAGGCAGATTAATGTACGAGGAAATATAACCGAAATACCTTTGAAACTTCACGAGGTAAGTGTTACCATATTTTTTATTCTGGCTACCTGAAAACTGGATAAAACATGCTAAAACGTTATTGACTTGAAGATGTTTTATGATTAGTTTGTTTTGATCTGTTTGTTCGTGATTAGGCAAGGGAAAATCGTCACGCCATGGCAAAGTCATTATATTCTCGGACTTTTGCTTGGTTAGTGAATCACATCAACACCTGCACAAATCCAGGCCAGGATAGTTCCAGGTTTTTAGGGGTTCTGGATATATTCGGATTTGAAAATTTTGCTTGCAACAGCTTTGAACAGCTTTGCATCAATTACACGAATGAGAAGTTGCACAAGTTTTTCAATCATTACGTTTTTGCTCTGGAACAAGAAATAGTAAGATTTAATCATTGTAAAATTTGACTACTTAGTAAAAAAATTAATTAAACTGCATAAATTGATTAATATTGTTTTAATCTTTTTGTTAGTATCGACAAGAAGAGATTTCTTATTCGCACATCACATTCACTGATAATACGGCATGCCTAGAATTGATTGAAAAGGTACCTGATATACTAGATAAGGGAATATGTATATGCTTGCGTTTGTGTATAGTTTCTCATCACTTATTTGCAATCTTAATTTCAGGCTCCAAGATGTATCTTAAAATTATTAACAGAAGAGTGCAAGATGCCAAAGGTTAGTGTAAAACATTTGACCAATCCCTGCATTATTTAAAAGTCTGTCGTCCGAATATGCATTTTTCTTCTTAGGGAACTGATCTAAACTATTTAAATAAACTGCATCAAGAATTTGGAGATAGTCCCCATTATATTAAAGGCGATGACAAAAGAAAATGGGAGAAAGAGTTTGGGATCAAACACTATGCCGGAATCGTTACTTACACGACGGACGGATTCTTGGATAAAAATAAGGATTCTCTTCAGGATGTTTTATTTGAACACATGTTGCAATCTACAAATAGTTTTGTTCGCGAGTTAACTCAATTTCAGGTGATTTTCTAAATTTTTCAGACTAAATATATATTTTGAATCACAAACATTGGAATATTCTGTTTTTAGGATTTATTAGGGATTACCATTTCGAGGTATAGTAATGGAATGGCCACCATTTCGAAAACGATGACCAAAGGAAAGCCGACCGTTGGGGATGCATTTCGTTATCAGCTGCAGGCTTTAGTAGATGTTCTTCAATCCACAAATCCATGGTAATAAAATGTTTGTTATTTGTTATGCTTGATGCGAAAATTAAGATAATTGTTTTAAAAATATAAAGATTTTTGTAAAGTTTAGGATTTCGTTATACAGTAATAATAATTAAAACTTCGTCTAAATAACATAATCTCAACATAAATATGGTCTTTTATAGGTATGTTCGCTGCATCAAACCTAATTCGAGTAAGGCTGCCAATATGTATGATACCGAACTAGTCCTTTTGCAGTTGCATTACTTAGGAATGCTAGACATCATTCGGATTCGCCGTGAGGTTTGACAGAATTTCTTGATTTCTTGAAACTTATGCCTAGTATGATTAATGTAATAATAGTGCCATTTTGTTTATTTTTTTTTTTTCATTTTGTTTAAGGGATATCCTATTCACGCTAGTATTGAAGATTTTCTAATGCGATATCAGTGCCTTGTAAGGGGCAGCAGAAACGTGAGCGATAAACGTAAAGCGGTTTCCACTATTTTAAACTCATTTCGTCTTCCTAATACCGAGTGGCAGATAGGAACTAGTAAAGTGAGTTATTTTTAAAAACAATTTTATTTTATAGGAAACAAGTTTTTATTGGTTTTTTTATGATTTTTGAAGGTCTTCATGCGAAGTAGCATTTATGAACCTTTAGAGGAACAAAGAAATAAGATAAGAAATAAAATGGCAATTATTATTCAGACAATCTGGAGGGGACATTTTAAGAGAAAAGGTAAGTCCCTGCAGCCATAATAATTGTAATTAAAAAGTATTTTTTTGTTAACAATGAATTGCTTCTCTTCATGTTAGATTATTTACGCAAGCGCCAGGCGGCAATTGCCATTCAGCATCATTACCGAGGTCTCCGTCTACGTTTGCAATTTCTTCGCTTGCGAAGGGCCACCGTTGTTATTCAGGTTGATGAAAGCATTAAAATGTCTCCATTATTTATTATTCGACAATACCTAACCCATTGAATTTCTGCATCATCAGAAACATTTACGAGGGATGTTTGCCAGGGAAGTGGCCAATGCTTTACGTGAGATGAGGAAAGTCGAAGAGGAGGCGCGAAGGCAAGAGAAAATTGAGGAGGAGCGTCGTCAAATTGAATTGGAAAAACAACAAATGGAAGACCAGGAACGCCTTGCGTTAGAAGATTCCATGCGGTAAGCCAAAATTTTAACTAGTTTTCACTTTTCGGTGTAAAGTGTTGGGTATGTTAGATCGTGAATGTTATTTCGTCAGGCATGCGTGTAATAGGTCTTTCTTTATGGTAAGAGCTTCGACTAAAATAGTTGTGAGTAATAATTTGAGGATTGGTTTAATTTTATTTCCAAGCCGGCAATTGGCCCTGGAGTTGAGAAATGGGTAAGTAAATCATTCTTGAAAAAAAGCACATCACCTGTAGATTAATGCACTTTTTGTATTTTAGGTTTTATTCAATGGATTTCCCCCTTGATTGTCATTGAATATTAGCTTTTTATGTGCATTTCAGAATTGCTCAAGAGGAGTTTGCGGCAATTACTCTTATGGCAGAATTAAATGTAAAAAGAGCTCAAGAAACGTCGGAATGCTTGGATCTAGACGAAATGTTTAGTTTCTTATCCGAAATCCAGGATACCAAAAATCAAGCGCAGGATTATGTTAATGATATTGGTCATGAAATGGATGTCTTCATGCAAGACATGGAGGTCAGTGGATTCACTAAGTGCTCATTTAAAGAAAAACCGTCCAATTATCACTTGCTTACACATATTTGGTGCTAATTGTTATTAGTTGGAAGGAGAAAGTGAAACCAATGTACCCGTGGATGGCCACACAAACGGTCATGATGTCATTCATCCGATGGAAAACAATGTCGACAGAAATTTGAGCCCTTCACCACTTCCCGTGTTGAATTTAACTAAAAGTCCAATACCTAGGCGGTTTAGAAAAGAAAATACTAACAGATCACCTTCTCCAGCTAGGCAAAGCCTGCATTTACGGTTCGTTTATTAAATGTTCTCCTTGGCTATCGATAAATACATGACATAAAAATAATTATTTTGATATACATGCAGGTCTTCCGCCTTGTCTCCAATACCACGTGCACCCAGCAGATTATCCAATGGTAGCCTGGAAGGAAGCATCAATGCAGGGGTACGTAATTCTCAATTTTATCATCTGTTTAAGTACGATTTAATTTATTAAAATGCTAGACTAACTTTATATTTTGTTTATTCAAAGGATATGTTGGACTTTTACAAGACAAAATCACAGACAGGAAGTTTGAAGCGAAGTTATGAGACTGTTGAGGATAGCCTGGAAAGGGATTTACGGTGATTTTTTTAGGGCAAAACAATGCTTTGTACGCCAATTTCGATAGCATAACTAAGCTGCCATTTCATTTAAAAGGAGAAAACAGCGTGTCGAGAAGAAACTGCACGAACTTGAAGTGGTCGATGAAAACAAGGAGAACGACGAGGATCTTCAGCATTACGATATGATCGAATTTGCCGAGAAATATTTCAACCAGCATTTAAGGGATAGTGGAGGAACGGTGATGAGAACTTTAACAAGAAATCGGAAGTCGACTGGGGTGAGAGTAGAATTATACTGCATACTGGAGAATAGAGAAGCCCATTGCCAATGAATGGATCACATTTAGCATTTATTTTATAATTATTTTTGTACTTATTAAGGATGTGCTCCCAAAATATGAAATGGTGACTTTCACAAAAACGACTGCCATACCTACATCTCATATACACTTGTATGATCCAGACAACATTACATTAGCTTGTAATATTTTTAAGGTAACCAATTTATTTGAAGTTTAATCGATTCTTTCCGAAATTGGTTTCATCGACTGCACATACACGTAAATTCTTTTGCTCATTTAGGATCTCGGGAAATATATGAAGGGCGATCTGAAAGCTGATGGAGAAAATTTAATTATTCAAACCATCATAACATATGGCATTGAACGGGAAGAATTGAGGGATGAAATTTTCTGTCAATTAATTCGCCAATTAACAAATAATCCAGAAAGAGATGCCATCCTTAGGTTATGGCTTTTAATGAGCCTCTGTGCCATTGCCTTTCATCCGAGTAAAGTTTTAAATAAGGTAGTATTCTCAGTTTACTTTCGAGGAATTTTATTTTCATCGATGTAAACACAGGCCTAATAATGTACCCGGTATTTAATTTGTCATTTTTGCAGTATTTGATAAGCTTCTTGAAGAAAAGTTATATCGAAAATCGCATTATAGCCCCATATTGCCAGTGGTGCATTGAAAATCTAAGAAATACTAAAGTTACGGCCCGTAAGATGCCACCATCCACGATGGAAATTAATGTAAGCTTAGCGTAAGACGTGCGTACGAAAAATTGGAATTTCCAGACGCTAAAAATTTAAATAATATTGATTATAGGCTGTACAAAATCTAAACCCACTGGTTTGTCGGTTCTTCTTCATGGATGGAAGAATTAAGGCCATTGATGTCCACCCTTCAGACACGGCCAGTGATGCTATGCAAAGATTGGCAGACAAAATTGCATTGAAATCGTTGGAAGGATGGGCCCTTTATGAAGTTTGTTCAACAATTTTTGATATTATTTTTTTTTTGTAAAGTAATATACGCTATTAACCTTGCTTGATACTACAAATATTGATTCTAGAATACTCCAGAGGGTGAGAGATTCATTCGTGGGCACGACTATATTGCTGATATTATATCACAGTGGGAAATGTAATCTTTCTCTTATTTTAATTGTTTATCTCAATTAGTTTTTAAAACAATTATTATTATTATTGAAGTTTTGCATATTCATTGTTCATATATGCTCAACCTTACAGGAATTGTCGCAGCTCGGCCCATTTCACGAAATATTCCACAATTTCCAAGAGGGGTCCGGTGCAGGCCTTGGGGGGTGGTGAATGTAGGTTTGTCTTTCGAAGGCGTATTTTCCGTAATTCCAAAGAAATTCCTCAGGATCCAGTGGAAGTGAATTTGTTATATGCTCAAGCAGTTTATAATGTAGTTAAGGTAAATTCAACTCAGTACCCTACAATATACTTCAGTCGCATCCTTTCAAATTAACCAAAACTTAATTTTGAATATTATTTATTTTACAGGGGGACGAATTTCCTATTAATGAAAAAGTTGCCCTTCAATTAGCTGGCCTCCAAGCCCAGGTATCATTAGGAGAACCTCAGTTTGATAAATTAGATTGGTAAGCTATAGAATAATAGCTCAAATTGAAAAATAGCTCAAGCATTAAAATAAATGCTGCAAAGAATATTTTTATTATGTAATAAAGGTACTCTGATGTAGAACATTATTTATGCGCTCGTATACAGCGCTTAAGATCCACATCCGAGTGGATATCGGCCGTTGCCGAAGCTCATCGGGTTTGTTAATTAAATATTTGTCGTGCCAAGACTTATATTTTTATGTTTGTTCATTTTGCTAATACTTAATAATTTTATTAATTAGACTTACGGAAATGGAAAGAATGAGCTCATAGCTAAAGTTTGGTATTTAACTTGTGTGATGCAATATCCGCAATATGGATCTGCATTTTTCCCAGTTACTTATAAAGGATATTTATCCTATGGTAATTACTTTTGCTACTTCTGATTTGGAGGGCATTATAGGCAGCACTTTTTACAATTCATTTTTATTACTTTTATTTTCTTCTGAAGGCAACAATCTCCATTTGGGAATCAATTCGGAAGGCGTTCTCATCGTAAAGCCCGACGACAAAGCCATCATTAGTGGCTATCGTTATTGCGATTTGGAATCTGTCATGGTGGACCCGAGCGACAACTTTATTACTTTAACGCTTCTTAAAACACTGCCAAATGTCCACAAGTGCTTTGTATTTGAAACTAACCAGAAAAATGAAATTAGTCAACTTATAGCTAGCTATTCGCCCCAGCACTCCTCATGGATGAAACAAGCCAATGAAGCCATCAAGGTAAAACGGTGAAATGCTGAGCAGCTTCGAAATGGCAATTTTGCACCTTTTTAATTTATTGTCTATGAATTAATTATAGTTGAAGATTTCGAACGATGATAGACAGCGGCTTCATTACGAAGTGCTCAGTCGCAGACGAATACTTGTCGACAATAGCATCCTGCGCAAGCCACATGACGAAAATGGCAGTTTTTTTCGCTCAACATTGAGAAGGTAATTTTAACATTTTTTTTTCTTTATGCTCAACTTTTATCGGTTTATAAAGCGGAAAAGCTAAAATCCTATCACTTGTAGGTTTAACAGACATCGATTGGAAAAGCTTCGTTCGGAGTCCCGTGATAGAGAAGAAGGCTATAAATCGTACGAACGCAGCTTTTGGGCATTCACAAAATTGCCCATTTCGCAGAGCATCACGATGATAGCTGATCCAGAATTAGAAGAAGTTGCCCTGAACATGTTTTCATCTGCCCTAATCTATTCTGGCTTGTTATCAACCAGTGAGTATATTCGTAAAGGCTTTGGTATTCCTTGGTATCCAATTTAATTTGCTCTTACTAAGGAAATTCTTTTTTAAGATGATCCTGAAAGGCTCAGAGAGGAGGATCTCATTGGATTAGTTCAAAATGTGATTGAACGGGCCATGAAGCGAGATGTCCTTTTAAATGAACTCTACGTTCAGTTAGTCAAACAGACAACCGATCATCCTGGTATGTCAAAATTATGTTAAAAACTGCATTTGGAAAGCTAGGAGGGGTTGTTGTTTCAATTTGCTTTTGCTTCCGTCGTAGATCCGAATAGCCGTGTTAATATGAGGCATTGGCAACTGCTCAGCGTTCTTTGTTCCGTGGCCCTTCCGACGAATCGTCTCATTGCCAACTATCTCCAAGCTCACTTGCGCAAATGTGCCTCGGACGACGTCACCGAAGAAGGGCAGTACGCACAATTTGCTCTAAAGGTGATGCTCTTTCTTAATAAATTTTGAATTGTATTTGGCCTGTAATTTTGAAGAAAGTCTTTAGAATTTCATCGTTGCATCGTGATCATTTTTAATTATCTTATTTTGTTTAATTCAAAAGTGCCTTTTAAGAACCATCGAAAATAAATCAAGGCAATGGCCCCCATCCAAGCAAGAGATTATGTGCACCATAAATAGGTAAATTATAAGTTGAATTTTCAAATTAATATATTATTAAAAAATAAAAAATGTGCAATATTTATTTACTATAGTTTTGTATTACAGGAGGCCAATTTACACGCGGCTGCATTTTATGGATCAACAATATCATTCAATCGAATTTGATCCTGCAGCAACAACGAGAGAGGTACATTATAAAAATCAACAAAACTAAAACAGAAAATAAAGAAATTTCTGAAAATTAAAAAAAAAAATAATAATTAAACTAAGAACAAAATTTAGCTTAAATTATTGTGAAGCTCATCAATAATTGTTCATTACTCATCAGGTTATTGAATCGGTGAAGTTGACGATTGGATTGCGGCCTGATGCTAAAGGTTATGCAATTTATGAAGTGTTTGGAAACTCTGGTGATTAAAAATGAATTCTGCTTTTTGCTTTGTTTGCATTTTGCAAATTTTTTATATTGACATTTGCATCGCTCGTTTAACAGAGCGTAGCATGATGATGGAAGAGAAAATTACCGAAGCTATGTATAAATGGGAAAGATATAACCAAAATACTTGGAAATCCGCGAAAAGGCAGCACATATTCTTGTTCAAGGTTTGCTTTAATACACTAAAATTCTAGAATTTCTCACGTCTGATTAAGATTTTTTATCATATTTATTTTTCAATTCCCCCCAGAAACATTTGTTCCTAGATTTGTACATCGATGTTTACGATTCCGTCGAAAAAGAATTGCTCTACCACCAAATTGTGTACAACATGCGAAACGACCGCTTTCCAATAACTGACCAAGAAGCCGTAAGTGTAATTTCGACACGTTTCTTGACAGGTTTTCTACTTTATGCATGTTTTTTTTTTAATCTGTATGTATTCTTTCCAGATAATGTTATGTGCGCTGAAAGCTCAGTTGGAAATGGGAGACTGTAATGATGAACACGAAGATTATAGGTATGTAAATTAAGTTTATAATTATTGCTGTCTGACAATCCAACGCTATTTATTTGGAAATGAAATATTTGTGATTTTAGAACGGTAATGGCACGTTGTTTGCCTCCCCGCATTCTAATCAATATCACTCGAGAGGCCGTCGCCATTCAACATCAGAGTCTCGTCGGATTAGACAAGGAGCAAAGCAAGCAAGCATTTCTTAGTCTGGCTCAAAGCTGGCCTTTGTACAGGGCCACCATCTTTGAAGTTATGGTAAGTTTTAGAGCCAGATTTTGCGGTCAAGTCGCATAGTTTCTAAGTACCAATTTATTTATACTTTTTATTAAGCAAACGTATACTTCCGTTTGGCCCAAAGTACTTTGGCTGGCCGTTAGCCAAGCAGGCGTACATCTCATGGAGCATCGAACTAGGGTTAGTAGAAAATTTACATCAATTCAAGTACAAGTCCACAAAGCCTGAATGAATCATTTTTCTTACTTGGATTAGAATGTTTTGTGCACCTGTGAATACGATGATATTGTGAGCTACAGTCCATCCTTGAACAGTTTGATGATTGTGACTGGAAGCATTGGTAAAGGAAATAAATATATTTTCAACACGACGCAGGTAAGACATTTTTTTTACAAATAGTTTTCAGCATGGCAAATGTCATATTTGAAGTTAGATTAAACTATCAAAGGGGTAATACTATTTCTGGTAAAATGGAACAAAACATAAGAAACTTGCAAAATAGTTGCATTTTTTAGATATTAAATAAGCTTGAATTATGAGTATTAAATTACTATTAACATTCGATACATTTATTGGTTTGAGGGTTTAAAAGCCGAGGGTTGTTTGGCTTAAATTAGAAATCTGAAAATATTCTTAGGGAAATCATAGTGTGCATAGTTAAGGCATGAGGTATATCTTTTGATTCATGCGTTGAGCCAATTTTTGTGCTAGACTATTCCCCTATTTAATTAAACTTTTCAAAATTCAATTTTTAGGCAACGCAAATTGCTCACCTGATCAAAGATTACACTAAAATTCTATGTCAAAGAATCGCCGAGCCGCGTTGGGTCCACGAACACGAGTTGCACCATTTAGAATTACAAGAAATGGACCGGCCAAAACCTCAGTTAAAGAAACGTCCTATAAGCATCCTTCATAAACCTTTGCCACAGTTTGTAAGTGACGAAATTTGTGTATAAAATTTTATGGACATTTTATTCGCAACAAATAGGAAGAAATGTCTAAGAAGAAGTCTTCACTAAAGTGCCCTGGGCTGGAACTGGGGTGGTTTTATCTTCTTTTGCCAAAGCATTTCTTCCATGCTTGGAAATGTTTGAGTTTCCAGGCGTTCAACTCAGATAATCCACATTAATTTGTACCCGAGAATCTCTCTAGTCAGTCAAAAGTCTTGTTACTTTGGCATTTGAAATTGAAAATATGCGAACAATTATCCTAATCAGGGGGCATCGTTGTGATATAATTTAAGTTTTTTTATGTGCTGGTTCAAATATGCTGCACTTTTTATTTTATCGTAGTGCACCTTATGAAGGGCAAAGTCACTAATGTCCTTTTCAGCAATTTTTGAACCTAGAACTGATGTTATGGAAAAACGGACTGCCAGATGGCAAAAGTCCTACCATCTAAAATTGCTGAAAAAGATCGTATACGTACATACCAAACTGGTACATTTACACTTGGAACTATACCAGTGTTAAGTAAACAATTTAAAGCCACTGGTTGTCGGATATTCAAAAATAAACATAGCAAACTTTTTGATTAATTTGTTTATAAGTTCCAAAGTAAACTAGTGCCATAGCCTAAGATCCAGTCTTATTTGCTACTGGCAGACCATAGTAAGTTCGTTAAAGTAGCCAAATGAGTGCACCTTACGTTGGTAGTATTTCACATCAAAATAAAGAGGTGAAGCGTGTAATGCCCTTGAGATTCGACGTTAAATAAGCCATTTTCATTTCATTTTTTAAACTTTCACATTTGACATTTTATTGAAAAAGCATTTATTATTATGATAATCCCAACCCTTCGGTCAAGTGACATGTACAGAGCATTTAAAATAGGTGATAAAATTCTATTTGGACATTAGGTTGAGTAACTTAAGTTATAGAAAATTCTTCTTTCTTACGGTGCTATTATAATTTAATTGCTCACAGCCGTTTTTCTAATTAAAGATAAATTGTAATCCATTAAACCCATATTTAAAATATATTTATGATTATATTGGCCAAAATTAAAAAGAATCAGTGGGGATGATCGCATACCAATGCTCGGTCTTCCAGAATGTATTTAATTTGAAATTATTGGTTAGAATTTTAAGTATTATTTATTTGATTTGGTAATTTCCATTTTAAAATATCTTATATTAAGTAATATATTATCCAGTTTAAATAGCGAGTTTGTTTTTTTGGAAAAGTATAATATTATGTTTGTGCAGGCTCATGCAGCAAATTTGGCCATAAGAGTACCACCAGGGCCTCGGTTCAAGTATGCCATAATGTAATTAAATTGTTCTTGTTTGTTTTTCTTTTTAGTAATTTTTGTATGTATTATTTTAAAACTTTTCACTTTTTTACCAGTTTTTTTAATGTATGTTTTATCATTTTTATACCTGTAATTAAGTAAGGCCAGTAAAACTTAAAAGACTTCCAATGTGTGGTTTTGTAGGATTAAAATTTGAGTCATTGGGATTTTGTCGAAAATTTAGTTTTCTTATGTGGTTACGTAATGCCATTTTATTGAAATTCGAACCCCCCTCCATCGCACTTCTATAATACTCAAATGCATTCTCCATGTTAATTCCTCTCCCCAAGCACATGGGTTTGAGTTCACTGGCGGCTCCAGATAGCGGTACAGCGGAACCCTCAGGTTGTAAAACGTACCCACAATAGAGAGGTTAAAATACAGGTAATTTTGCCATACTTGTACCTGTACTTGTAGTGAGTGACATCATCTCTATGGACAATTAACTATAGCTATGTTAATCTGTCCATAGAAGTGACGTCACTCGTTACACGTACAGGTATAAGTATCACAAAAATACCTGTATTTTAAACTGGCTAATATAAAATTTTAAGTGTCCTGGAACCACCCAAAACCAAAAATTCCTAACCAGGGTTCTAAAATTAAGGCCCATAAAAGTAAGTTTAGTCTATACGTACAAGCTAGGATTTTAAAATTTTTGTAAACGTTCGTCAAATTTTCGTGAACGTTTGCAACGTTTGACAAATTTTCACATTTTAATAGGGATAAATTCGGATAATTAAATAACATGCAATTTAAATAGAATGGAGTACTTAGTTATAAATGCATAGACTGAATTTTAACGGCTCTTGAATTACTAAAATTATTATGTCAACTCAATGATGAAGGACCCTCCACATTAATCTTATTTGGTCAACTTTTGGCAATATGACCCACTTACATGGCTGCAAACGTCATTTATGGACAGCCCCGTACTTACCGGGTAGTAACTATTTTACTGCTATTGATGTAAAATGTAGTTTCATTTTCCCGCTTTATTCAAAATCAATAATTTCAAAAGTTTTGGCATCATCCATAAATTACGTTTGCAATTGGGCGGGTTGGTCATATATTGCCAGAAGTTGACCAATAATTAAGGTGTCACGTGTGTAGGTCCTTCACCACCAAGTTCATGTGAAAAATGTGTGTAAATAATGTCTCGTTAGATTTAAAATTTCATCATGAAGAAAAAAAAATAGATGACGTCAACCATTGGGGTGGGCGAGTCCTAAAATCGACATTTTATGTAAACGTAAATTATGAACGGTGCCTTTGGCGGCAAACCATTCTCCCACGCTAAAGCACAATCCAGGGTCCAAAGAGTAACAACTACGTATGACTTGTGATTCCCCCGTCCATTTTCAGTTGGCAAACCACTTGCAGGTGTTCTGGATGGTTCCAGTGTCATTTCGGCCCACATGTTACATTTTCGTTGGTAGCTTTCTGTTGCTTGAAGCACGAGTAGTACAAGTAGTAGTACGACGTGTATGTTATACCATGAAGTAAAATTCTTGTGGTCCAGCAAAGAATTAAGCTCCACAACTATATATTTGAAATGGTAAGAACATTAAACGCTAAAACGCGAACCCAGTCACTAAACTAAAGTAAGTGTATGTAATAATCTTATTTAAGTACAGGTATATATTTATAAAGTGACACGCTTAGTCACGCTATATAATGCACTGATACGGTGGCTCATGGATGGCCTCACTTTACAAATCCCCTACCCAAGTTGGGGTCTCGCGCCCACATTTCCAAGCTAAACGGGGACTTCTCCCACTGATCCCCACTGGGGGTTGTGCCCCCCAGCCCCTACTGCAGGTCTAACATATATCGTTAACCAAACTTGTTTGGTGGTGGAGTCACTGGAGTGGGTCCAGAGGCCACCGGACCCTCGATGTAAAATCTAGCCTGCCTATGTAACGGGCAATTACCAGGTAATGAATTATACTTTTTCTAACGGATAGTTAGTGGGAAAAATAACTTTGTTTTCAATTGAAACAAATGGTCTGGTTGAATAATATTTGGCAGGCCCCCCTATGTAAAAATTAACAAGTCAATTTTTGTGTAATGGGTTCCTTCAAGCAGAATTTTAAATGGTTTTAATGCTTCACTTTATGATGCATCAAGTGATTTGAAATTCTGCTGTTTAGTTTGATTTAATAAATTATTGAAAGAATGAATGCAATTAGGCACTGGTTTGATGATATAAATTATTGATTTATGGAATGGATTACAAATCCATTTCTGTGGCTTATGACTCGCCCTGTACACTGCTTGTAATATATTGCGTAATGCCATCTTTGTGACAATATTTTGTGGGTAAAACAATTTTAGTATACCTGAATAGGGAGTTGTACAGGGTGGCCACAAAGTCCTTAGCTCTCATTTAAAGCACCCGTTAATTTCGTAGAGTTTCATGAGCCGTGCTTTTATAAAAGATAAAATTAGCTATAATTCAATCAATTCAACTAAGTAAAAAAACAACAAGAGACATCTGTTAACTGAAACTTATCCCTCAGGGAGCTCTGAGCCTGATGTTTATATGGATTAAAATGATGTAGCTATTGTGGAAATTTAAATATATAATGCATTTTTGTGACTGCTGAGTTTATCATTGATCAGTTAAAATAGTCTAGTGATACCCTGCAACTATAATTCATGATATCCAAATTTAAGTTTGACTGGAAATTTGACAATGTGACAGTTGCATCACTGCATATTTGCATAATTTATCAATTGGGTAACATTATCTTGAAAGTGAAATTTGCCTAAATACCATTCATAATTTGTTACTATTTTAAGGTATGACAAGGCACATTCTGTTGATTTGAATAAAAGTGGTACTGAATTAATGCAAGGAACAGTGCAAGAAGTGACATTCTGCCTTAAATACGTTAGTCATAAATTCATGTGGTAGCCCAGGCGAGCTGGACAGGTCAGTAATCAGAAGCGAATTTTAAGGAAAGTTGAGGGAAGTTTAAGGAAAGTTGGGGGAATATTAAGGAAAGTTGGGGGAATTTTTTAAGCAAAGTTGGGGGAATTTTAAGGAAAGTTAGGGGAATTTTAAGCAAAGTTGGGGGAATTTTAAGCAAAGTTGGGGGAACCTGGAAAAGTCCTATGAATTTTTACATTTTACATAAAAGTCATGGAAATAGGTCATCAGCCAAACACTTCAACCCTAATGTAATGTGGAAGCATATGAAAACGAAATTGCTGATTTTGGGGAAAAAATTATAAAATTGTAATTTGAAATATTCAAATTAATAAGTAGTGTTAAATCTAGTCGCAAAAAATAACTTGTTGAGTTCAACCCATTAAAATAGTCTCTTATTCTTGCATACCAGTATGCCCACAATGATTCATAGCCACAGTGCATTATTTGTCCATAACTATTAAATGTTGCAACCTGTGAACAGGTGTATATGCCTATAGATATTTAAATATATCTCATGAATTTCTTTTAAACTTTCTGTAAGCCAATGTTAGAAAGTCAGGAAAACTTTCTAGAAAACCTGGACAAGTAGGGAAAATTTTAATTTCAAGGGAAAATCAGTATAACTTATATTTAAAAGACATTTAAAGTAGTAGCTTTTTCTTCAATTTTATTAAGAAATATGATGCGAATACACACTTTTGAATTAACGAATTTAAACGTTCAATCCGAATTAAGATTAGGAAATTACAGGACCCACCGTGTAGGTTCGTTTGGGGGGTTGTGGGGGGTCGGCAGGATAGAAAGGGAACCTAAAATGAGCGCTGTAAAATATCCATCTACAATAAAAATTGTCCTGTAGACGAATTGTTAACATGATTAGAATTGACGTGTGAATTTTATTAGAAAAAGTGTTGGGGGACCGTATTTTTAAAATGTATTATGGATGCCCTCGTGGTATGATTTACTTAAAACACCTAAGGATTTGAATGGATCCCTCTATGGCTTCTAGTAACGTTGAATTTCGGAAGCCCTGGGTAAAAAACGTGAGACCCCGGGCCTACGGATATATTTTCTTATTTGGGAGAATAAATGCATTAAAAAGTGCATTACAATGAAAAAAAAATTGTGTTCCAATATGGCGCCCAATACACGTGCCAAGTACATTTCTATTTGCTGGCATATGCACGTGCATTGAACCCCCATTTTTGGAACAAAATTTTTTTTAGGTTGAATTGTTTTTTTTAATCCACGGGTAACTTCATAGTTCATAAAGGGATAAAATAGGGAATAAAATAGGGAGCAAAAGTTAAAAAAACAAACCCATATGAGAGAAAATTATTCAGAGGTAAGGGGAGGTATAATGGCAGTCCATCTTCAAAATCGTATTGAAATTTTAGAAATATAAGTTTATTTTTTTTTCCATCGACGATATTTTGGCTGCACTTGATAGCGGGATAACTCTGGACACATCTTCCATCGTATTGTCCATTCACATTTTCTGACATATTGCCTCGAATCCAGCCAATAATTGGCCGCCATTCGTCGCGAATTCACCGGCCAGATTTCAGTTTCAAAAAATGGGCCAAATTCAAACGAATCCTTAATCAGAAGATGAAGTACAATGGCCTATTTATAAGAAATAACGTTCATTTTCTTTCACACTTTCATCTTTAAACGTACCATTCTTTGATATCCTTCAAGTCTTTCTTTTTGGGAAGTTTGCAGGCCTTTTCGCCTCCCATTTTTACATTTCCGTTCATCTGCGGCTGTTGTCCATTGATGTAGCCCAAACTTCCCGTACCGTACATTCCCCTCCCGTCGCCGCCACCGCCCATGCCCATTCCCATGGGTCCCAATCCCAATCCCATGCCGCCGCTGCCGGCGCCCATGCCGTAGCTGGGACCGTGGATTCCCGAACCCAGGCTGGGGCTGCCCCGGCCACCGGCGAATTGATAGTTTTTGCTTTCGTCCACCTTGTAGGAACCTTCCGATTGGACGCAGAACTTGCACACCAACAGGATGACCAACACAACCACGCTCAGAATTCCGGCCACGATGCCGATGACCAGTGCCACTCCGTCGCCCGACGTCCCTCCGCCCGAGTTGCTGCTACCTTGCGTGGGATGTCGCGAGCCTCCTCCGATTTCCTGACGCGGGATGTCGTATTTGGGCGGGGGAGGGGGCGGTGGTTGGGGGTGGTCGGTGACGTAGCCACCCCGCGCAGTCGGGGTGGGAAGCTCGAAATCGGGATATCCTTCGCCGTGTCGGTCGTCTTTCTCTCTGGGCGGCGTGGCGTCCGGGCGGTGCAGGATTCCGCCGCCGACGTGCGTCGAATCGAAGTCCGGCTCTGGAATCCTCCCTGGAAGATGGGTGACCACGATCATGGTGCTGGGGGTGGAGGTGGTCGGCATCGGGGGTGTCGGTTGGAAGACCGAAGGAGTGACCACGCTAGGAATCGCCAGTCCTCTGACGTCCTCGGAGCCAGAACCCTCCTTGCATTCTTCTTCTTCGTCATCGCAGGGCTTGGGACCGCCGCCGTCCTGTCGCGGCGGACTGCGGGTCGTGACGCTAGGGGGCGTCGTGGTCTTGCGCGGTTTCGGAGTCGGTGGTATGTACACGGGAGTGATGAGATCATCACCTGAAATCACAAATCCAATTCGCAATATCAAGCATCAAGTGCCGTATTTCAAACGTTACGTGCTTTTCTGTATATGATGTACTCTTACCGGATCCCGTGTCAACGGGTGATATGCAATCTTCGTCGTCTTCTGCGCCACATCCGGATCCGGAGAAAACCAATTCCTCCGTATCGATGCCTCCAATTGCGGTTGTCTAGAAATGCACAGAATGGATTCTATAATTGGACACTTTTTGAGGCAACAAAGACCTAATGTTATCATGGGTAAGTGGTAAGAATAGGCTAATGAAACAGCATTTATGAACCACCCAATAGATGGGGGCCACATTTTTACTTCTGTGGGGCCACAGGAGATTTGCGCAAGTGCAGAAAGAAGCTCTCAAAAATGGACCACCCATATATTGGTAATGCTGGCACGATAGAAATCTTCTTAATGGAAAATTTGGTTGTAAAATATTTCCAGTTTGACCTAATCACTATACTTTCCAGATTAGATTGGGATTGTTGTAGGAATTGAATTTTCATTATTTTAATATCGCTGCAATTCCCTCTTCCAGTTACAAAAAGTTTGCCGAAACCATACCCACGCTACCTTATTTAAAGTGTGAACATAATGGAAAATCCCTAACCTGTTGCGGTATTTCTCCTCTGGGATGTCCGCTTCCGTGCGGTCCGGTCATTCGCTTCAAATTTGGAATGGACATGATGAGTTCGGCGTCTCCTTCCACCGTG
The DNA here is from genome assembly GCA_034700285.1 of Proteroiulus fuscus. Taxonomy (NCBI): domain Eukaryota; kingdom Metazoa; phylum Arthropoda; class Diplopoda; order Julida; family Blaniulidae; genus Proteroiulus; species Proteroiulus fuscus. The sequence goes on along the minus strand of JAQIXP010000205.1, from coordinate 3,320 downwards.
GTCCTGGAGTCTTTCTCGGCGGCGAGGTCCAGCACGCGAAGACCGTTGAAGACCAGGCCGGTGATTATTCCTTCGAAGGGCCTCTCGATGATTCCCTTCAGGTTCTTAACACCTCCAATCTGGATCCGGGATTGCGTGTTGAATTCCATCAGTTGTTTTCCTGATTTCATTTGCACAAAAACAATACATGGTTTTAATAATGGTCTGCAACACCCTGGTGGCTCGAGGGATGAACCTTTCTCCCCATATTAACAGATGGCTCTAAAAATTTCTGAGCTTACGATTTTTTTCTAGTCATGGAATCTGGATGAAACTTACCTGGAGGGAACCATAAAGTCTGGAGAGACTCGGCGATTCTAATAGTTTGGAATAATATGGCAACTCATTAATCAAGAAATTACCTGGAGGATGTTTTGTCAGCACGTTATAATCGTCCACCTGGATCGTGGAGTTCGCTCCTGAACGAGTGACCCTAATGACGTGATAATCTCCGTCGTTCACTTTGAGTCCTCCTTCTTCCATGGGATGGTCAGCCGTTCCCATGTTATAAACCATGAAAATGGCTCCATCCACCTGAAAAAATAACACAAAACTCTGCTTTTAGGAAATTTCAACACGGCAGCTTGACCCTCTGAAGTTCGTTCGCCCCACTCACGATGGACAATTCCAGATAGTCGTTGCTGCTTCCGCTGTCGATACGAACTAACAACCCAGAATCCTTGCGAGTAATGAAAGCCAGGGCCAACAAATCTCCTTTGGTGTCCGGTCTTCTGTCGGCTGGAAAGTTGAAAGTCAGTTGACCATGATGAGGTCCAAATTCGTAGGCAACGCTCTCTGTAAGGAAAATGGATGCTGTGAATTTCTGCCATAAATTCGGTTCACTTCAGTTTATTATAGAGCTCGAACCATCGGAACAGGTGGGTCCGGTGAATGACGTCATATCGCAATCGCAAGTGTAGCTATTCCACTGTTGTACGCACACGCCCCGATTGGAACAAGCGTTGTTATTACATTTTGTACTCGGACCTGGAAAGTGAATAGAACATCAGGGTTCCTGGTCATACTTTTGAGTATGAGGTATGGGATTATTAATCGTTGGTTGTGTGACAATTTCTGGCTCACCGTCGCATCCTGAAGCCACTAGAGTGCTTGGGATGAGTGCATCGGTGGCCGGTTCTGGAGTGTCACCGTTAAGGTCGAGGGAGGCGAGACATCCTTCAAAGCCGTGTCTGGATTGCACCACTTTGGGCAGCAGGATGTACATGGCTTTAGCAACTCCACCCAGGTACAGCATCCCCTCCAGATCCAGATGAACATTGCTTCCTTGGCTGGTCACTGTGGCGATCATGTCATCCACAATTAGTGTATGTTTGTTGAGGGTGGGTCTGGCCACGGTCACCGCGTGCCATTTGTTGTCGTTCAGGGCGTTTCTGGTGTTGGACTGAATCTTCCTCGGACCGTCTCCGAGGTTGAAAATGAAGTGCAGATGACCGTTGACCAGCTCGATGGCGATGAAGTCTTGACCCTTTCCCATGTTGTACAGGATCAAGCCGTTCGGCTCCAGAGTCTTGAATTGGAAGTAGAGATTCATGGCAGAATGGGATTTCAGCTGGGGAAGACCCACATAAGTATACTTGGATTTGAAGGTGACCGAGTGGTGGACCACCGGCTCTTTCTTGCCGAATACGGCGGTCAGTTCCACGTTCGAACTCGGACTGCTACGGGCCATATCGATGAAGTAGTTGCCATTGAACACCAGGTGCTGGATGTGACCGATGAAGTGCTGGTATCCCTGAGTTGTGCCAGTGCCGGACTGGTAACTGGCCGGTGGACCGCTTATTATTGCTCCCAGGTGCAACTGGGTGAATTCCAGTGTTGTGTGCTTGCCCGAAAGTTCGTCTGAAATAATGATGAGTCAGGTTAAAAATAATCGGGAATTTGAAATGCTTTCACCTGCTGCCTATCCACCAAATGTTGGAGGCAATTTTTTTTGTTTTAAATCTTACTCAATTTGTAGAGTTGATCTTATAAAGCAATTAAAGCTTTGACAAGTAGTATCTATGTTAAAGTATAATTAAATTTGAAAGAAATGCATCGAATAACACCAGTGTAGGGTAAATGTTTCCCTGCACTAATGTTATCCAATGTATTATTATGAAGTTTACTTAAAGGGAAAGTCCCACTTTGAAATCTTGAAGGTGATTGTAGGAGGAAGAGCATGAAAACTTAAGAAAGACATGGAAATTGCAATTTAATTTGAGCCCACCCATCATTAAATAAAATGTCCCTTATACATGGAATTTGGTTGAAAAAGCAAAACCCAAATAGGTATCATTAAACCGACAGTATGTAGCGCCCTCTACTGGATAAAAGACATCAGCTCTCATGGTGCACTTATAAATGCACGTTGTAGTGGGCGCCATTGCCTAATTTGCGAATTTGATTCCTTGACTGTTTCACTTACCCATGACAGGAGGCTCTTCGTCCACTCTTAGTTCGATGATACTGCCACGTCTGACCAACCTCAACGTGTGCCACTGATTGTCGTTTAACCCTTGACCCGCCCTAGTCACCTGTCACATGAAACGAGATGAAAATTAAAACCCATTTTCAATCAGAAATTTTATCTCTTTGCTAAAATTAATCTCTTCCCTATTCAGTCTTATGTTGCATTTGGATCCTCTCTATTCAACCTCATTTGTCTCATTGTTCCCAATATGTCATTTTCTGCCATGGAAAAATCCTGATGTGAATTTTAGCACATGGTTATTGTAGGCCTACTTTTATGAATATTTTCTGCGGCTTCATTCATATCGTATAAAAGGCATCCTAGTTCATCACATGGACCGTAAATGCTGCGCCATGATGCTTATAAATCAATGAGCCTGATCCAGAAATTTCAATAAGGTATCTTATAAGGTTTTAAAAGTAATCCGGCTTATGAGCTCTCGGGTCATTCCGTTAGGTCGACTGACATTACAAAAAGGTAATTTACTACTAGTACCAGAAAACATTAATCTTTGATGAAAAAAAATGACATTAAAGGGGAGATGAAATTAAAAATGATCTGGCCAATTTTATGTGCGCTGCTGCGATGAAGGAAGAGGGCAGGAATATATAAGCTCTTTTAAAATTTCTCTTATTTTAATTAGGGCACATTTGGATTTCCTTTTTTTTTTCAATTCAACTCAGTACCCTACAGGCAGCAAATGAATGCCATATGGTAGGGGGGTGATCCCACTTTCAGGAGAATTCTCCTACGTCAGCTGAGATTTTAAACATCATTGTTAAATTGAATTTCTAACAGTTTAATACTATCT
>JAQIXP010000204.1:0-31759 GCA_034700285.1 Proteroiulus fuscus | reverse complement strand
CTGTATCCGCCCCTGGCATGGCCCTCTATCCATGCACTCTTGAATCCGTCTCTGAAGGAGATTGGCCTGAAATATATACCTTGTTCCCTACAACTCTCCTCCCCCACCCCTTTTCATCTTCTAGATCCATTCATTAAGGTGCTGAAAGCTAGTATAAGGGAAAGCCCAAGAAAAAAAAAAGATTTAAGCATGCTTAATTTTTAGTAAATTAGGTAGAGCCGCTGGTGGTCACTTCTCATTATTTCTAAACTTTTGTGGTTTCCTGTTGCGAAATTTACTGTAGTAATTACCCGGGTATGAATCACCTTCGTTGCAGGTAAAAGTCAAGATAAGTAGCCAGACAAGCTGATTAGGTGACGTGACCCCAATTTGCAGGTAATGGCCATTTCGCTGACCTTTTGTCGGTTGAAGAGGGGCACTGTACATGGGGGAAAATAACAAATGCACGTGATGGGGCATCACAAACAGACTAATAGGTAGCAATTTACAAACAATCATTTCTACAAAAGGGCAAGCTATCATCCGGGGGAGGGAGAGTAATATAAATCACTGCGTGTGGATGTTGGTCAATTGCAAAATTAACAAAAAAGGTGATGCTTTGTGTTGATGGAATTCGGAAAATTGGTGACTAACTGGCTTAGTAAACAGCAAACAACCAGTGCAAGTACGTGATTATTCTGAGAATCACGTTGTTAAGGAAATCACGTATGCAAAATACACGTATGTAGTATCACGTTCCCCACATTAAGCTTAATTACTGTACTGCCCATAATACGGAGATCGGTAATAGGGGTCACCAGGGTCAGAAACCATGGAGGTGTATGCTTGCCAGAATTTTTTGGAACAATTTTCCAGAGTTACTGCCCTCCCTGGTACATACTGCATAATCAATATGTACAATAGAACTATACATTACAGTAATGAATGGTTGACTTGTTTCAAAAATAGTATGCCCAAGTCCTCCATCCAGTAATGTATGCCCCAGAATGGTGTAACAACAATGTTCATGTGTGTTGAACGTGGGCACCATGGGTTGCCATGATGCGACAAGTGGATTGCAAAGGAAATGTTTAGATATTTATCTTAGTAAATACTGACATCCTGTGCATTTCCAACGTTTTTAATTTCAACATAAATAGGGTTTTATTGTTACAACATCGGTGACATATTTTTATTTGTCTCCGTGTTTCAATACAACATCGCAAATGCCCTTTCGAACTCTTTATTTTTCGTCCTCCCCTAGAAATTTCATGAAATTGCCACAGTTGTTGTGATTCGAATTAATAACATGTAGGCTACAATGCTTGTTTGTTGGCGAGGTGAAGGGTTATATATGCTAAAGCCTTAAACAATTGCAATTCAGCGATGCAGCTTTATAGTCAGACCCACCATTGTTCAAACCATTTGCTTTTCTCTCTTCTTGTTTGTGCTGTGTTGGCAGAGTATGAGGTCGCCACTTGAGCTTCTGCTAGTTGTAGGCGCCAGATTTTAAACAGATAATATGTTACTTGATTTGAAGCCAACATTATTTTGCATTTAGAAAGTTTGGACATGTACAGTTGACGCAAATTTTGAATGCTTGCAAAGAGTCATTTGTAGGGGGCCATCCATATATTTTTATGTAACGCCATTTTTTAAAGTTTTTGAACCCCTTTCCTTCTCTCTCACTCCCTACCCCCATTACAACACATCGTAGAAAATTTGCTAACTTCGACTATTATGTAATACTAATTGTAGAAATTACATTCATTTTTTGTAATTCTCTAAAGTAATTAGTGAAAAATTAAAATAATTAAAGTAACAAAAATGTATTTCTTGAAAAGACTCATGAATCACCATGAATACCATACTGTAGGATATTTAATTTGTAAGTTCAATATTTGCCTAGTAGCCAGAGACCAATCCAGGACCTTATTTATTACCCAGGCCCTATTAAAGTTGCAGTTAACTATGGCAATTAAACTGAAAATTGTGAGACTGACTAGCTGTATTAAAAGTAAATTGTTCTATCAATGTTATTATTTGTTTGTCATTGTTCAGAGATCACAATGCCTTTTACATTATTTAAACCCTATGCAAATGATAATAACCCTCATTCCGATAATATTTTGTATAGTTTCTGGTTAAATCGCACTTTATATTAGATACTGTAGTGACGTGTAGTCTGTATAGTTGCAAATAGTTGAACATCTCAAATTTTCATGATAGTTTATTTACAAACATAGCTATAGGCCTACTATGTCCAAACAGCCGTGTTGAAATACCATTTATATATTTACATTTTAAGTGTTTGTGCTGCGATAATCTTACATGAATGTCCGTGACCAGGGTAACGCCATGCATGCGTGCTTGCATTGCTGAAAAATAAAACTTTCTAGAATTTGCAAACACGTCATTGAACTCACCACCATAGTTTGCGGCTTCCGTAGGCCAGGCAACAAATTTTGTTTGCCACCAACCCATATTTAAGCAAATAACTAAATTGCATAGAGTATGCCTATTATAAAATTGACCTTATTTCCAGAAATATTCATATCATTATTATCTGCATGCTTTCCATTTTAACAGGCATTCAGACTCGCATTCTCACAATTTTTGACGAAAATATTTATTTCGAAACATGCCGTAATTAAGCAGTCCTTAATACGAAACTATTATGTCTTTTAATAATAATTCAATATTTAAAGAAATTATTCATTTGTAACACATTTTATGGAAAACGTAGATTTGAGTCGCATTGTTTTTTCTGATTGCGGTAGTAGTCTAAGGTGCAGCTGGTGCAGTAAATACTCAACTGGTGGCGCTAACTACCCCAACGTGGATTTTGTGTTTTATTTTATTTACTTGTTATTTTCTTATCTTTTATTTATTTTAACCATTGAAGGCATGTAGGAAGTATGACAGACAAAGTGTATTTACTTAATACCTATTTATTTTTAATTCGAAATCAAATTACACGTGAATCATAGTTGACACATTATTTTTCTTATCTCACAGTTAGAGCCCATTACCCAAGAAAAAACAATTGGTTTTACACATTAACATTCATAATTAATCCCTTATAAAGGGAATATGTATTAAGCTGACAAACTTGAGTTATTTGAAACAAATCTAAATCTCTCAAGTAATTTTTCACTTTTCTCTTCACATGTCCTATAATTGCTGTCCACGAAAGAAATCAAAAATGTAATCCAGATAGGTGGATTGACCTTTACAACAAGTACTCGCTAATGAAAGAGTGTAAAACGAAGACGTGTCTTGTTTTCAATACCATTTCGGATGTGAATGACCAGGGTGCAAAAACATATTTCTAATTTCAAAAATTTCTTAATATTGTTTACAAAACCTTGGGCCTTTATAAATGATCAAGTTTTCAGAATAATCCATAAAGTGTTTAACGAAATTATTCCAATTTATACAACTATCTGGTATTGACAATTAGTTAATTTGGGGTGATAACTACATATAGTATTAATAGTATAAACAAAATTCGCCAATTTGCTTGCTCGCACATTATAGCTCTTCAAATCTATGACTATGAAAATTATTTAGGTGAATCGCTAAACGTCCTAAAAATTTTTTATAGATTTTTGAAATTGTTCAATTGGAAATCTGAAAATTTTAAATTGAAATTGTGCGGTTTTTTCCCCCGATTTCCCAGCACTCAACATACTTAACATTTGAAACTCATACTTAAATTAATACTTGTTATAATATGCAGGGTCAAACTGCATGCCAGACATTGTTTCACTGTTTCTGATATGTCACTCTACAATAGTGTAACATGTTCTTTGTCAACATTGTATACAGCATTGCATAAATTTCTGTAAAGCTAGCTGTACGACTTGATGTTGGAAACACGTAAACATAAAGATGTAACATCGATGCCAATCTACAACCAAGTTTTGATTCACAGTTAATTAACAACGTTGCTCGGACAACGCTTAACAACATTGTGATTTTACACTAACTGTGATTGTGTATATAAGGACAAGTCGATTGACATATCAAAATTGTACGTGCATTACCTATGGGGCGCACACTTCTTGAGCGAATGACGTGTTTTTTTGCATGAAAAATTTTCTATACATATTCTAAATTAATACCGAATATTTCTAAATCTATTGCTGTCTGTAGCATATATATATTTACAACAACGGTAGATTTGTTTTGTAATGGACATTCAAACATGCTTTGAAATCCGTTGGAAAAAAATCTTCTTTTCCTGTAATTTTCTTCCTCAAAATTCTCTGCAAATTTTTTTTGGACGAATAATATAAACCCACATGTATAGGATCACGTGAAAATATCACCATAAGTGTGTTCCAGGTCGTATAGAGTTGAATATTTGGGTGCTTTCAACCATCTGATGCATATTATAAAAATCACTCGCACACACTGTTTGCATTCTCTAAGTTTTAGTAGGTTTTAAACTTTGTTTTTTTCTTCAAATTATCAGCTTTTTCATACGTTAATCCACACAATAAATCACCACACTGGAATGCTATTCAGATTTGTCTCACGTTATAGCATAGAGACTAGAACTTCAGGCACAAACTGTTTCATTTGCTACTAAGAAATTTTCATCCAAATTTATCTTGTCTATTGCTTGATAACACGCAGGTTAAATAATATAACTGTAGATTTGAGTGAATAACTGCATTGGAGATTTGTAGTATTATAATAATAACAACAGCAGCAGTAGCAGCAATAATCCGTTGATGCATGGAATGACTATACTGTGGGATTTTATCTTGGTTTTTTTTCCCCACATTTAGCAGGACTATTTCATTTTCTTCTAAATAAATTTAATTACACATATATTTCCACCACAAACATAACTGAAGGGTATTAATTATTGCGTTGAGATTTCATAAAATGAGGCATTAAAACGTGATATATTATAGACGACCTCGTGTTGTTCCACTTCTTAAAATTTGTACACCATATCGTTGCTTGATTTACTTACAATGTGGGATTCGTTGGTTCTTCTTTTTGTGTTGGAATTTTCGGTTTGTCAGGCAATACTTTTCTTAGCCATTGGTTAAGAAATGTACATTATGTGGTATGCCATTTCCACTATTGTGGGACTCCACAGTAGGAGTAGCAAAATGTCCATTATAATTTGGGATAGTGCTGATGGTCCACTAACTCCTCCATTAGTTTCACTGCACTCTCCTGAAAGCAAGAGAAAAGTTCATGTTGAGGTATTTCAATATGACTTGTTTTTATTATTTAGGTGATGTACATATAGGTGTGTACACGCAACTTTAGTTTTGCCCCATGGTGATGGGTCACTGCTGGACATCAGTGCCAGCATCATAATCACAAGGGTTAAACATACAGTTCACATAGTTGCAATGTGACCGTTTGTTTCACATAGGCATAACAATTTAAGACTGTAACTTTTAAGGATTGACCAATTCCTAAATCTCTTTTTTTTTTTTTTAAGTTCTTAAGCTTATCACTTGTAATAAAATACTGAAACAATGTTTCCAATAACTAATGTTAAAAAAATGATAGGCTAACATTAAAATTTACTTCAATTAAGTAATTGGCATTATTTTGTTCTAATTACCTTCATTGGAAATATTGAATGTTAAAAATCCTGTAATTCCTGGTTGGATTCTTCGATTGCAAGTTTCTTGCACTCCAGAAAATTTCACAACGTTTTCTGATTCCACATAAATCTGTAAATAGAAAATATATTCATGAATCCTTCAACTGGCTTGTATATTCATAGTAAGCCTACATAGTAATTAGCAAATATATTTGGTTTTCAAATGTACTAAAGCTTATTTAAATTGTTCTTGTTATCAGAAATGTAATTTCATGTTTTTTCTCCCCTAGAAATTTGGAAAAATCGTGGGCTTGCGGTTATACTGAATATTTCGAAGAAGAGTTCCAAAGGGCCATCTAGTTGTGCGGTTAAGAAGTTCTGGTAAGACTAATTCTTTTATTATTTTTTTTTCAATAAACATCGCCAAAGTTAAGTTAACTGAGGAATCTAGAAAATAATTAGTTTAAATGTTCTATAGTAAGTTTGGTCATTTTTTGTACTGTGGTCCAAGGTTTTTGTAATGTAGTTTTAATGATTTGCTCGGTCGTCAGTGTAAAATGGTCCCTGTTTTTATTTTGCAAGCGTGTTATAACCTCAGTTAAAAGTGAAATCGATTTTTGATCTTGATCGATTATTGTTGTTTAGGAAAACTGGCTACTTTGACTTTTCGTAAAAGGCTGAACAATCGCAGTATTTTTTCTTTCTATAAAAGCTGAATGACAGTAATCTGGCTAGAAAATTCTTAGTTGGATAAAAATCTGCTTTTTTGTGCAATATTATTGATTATACATCGATCTTTTTTGAATCCATCTCACCCCTCTTGTCTTGTAAAGCTGTTTTTACCCCAAACAGACCGTTTTTTTTGTAGCCGTTTCAAACAGCATACACAATTTATAGATGCATTATTAATTCTGAATTATTTCTGTTAGCCATATAAAAAGGCTGCGAAATGATTAATTGGTGACTTTCTGGTAAAACGACACCATGTGGTGGTTTTCAAAATATATGACTGGATTTTGGGAAAATATAATAACTCTTAGCATAATTTTTAATATTGTATAGTTAAAAAAGAACATTTTAGTAGAAACAAGATGACTTTCCAAGAAGTCCACATTCCCAATTACTATTTTTATTATCATCTGATATTTGCCAGAAGATAGAAAAAATATTCAGATTTGAGGCCTAGTACTTATACTTTTAAAAAGGTTTATTAGTGTCGCAACCTTCTATAGGACAATATGTTATATACCGAAAGCGTCAATGGGCATAGAATATATCCCCGGAATTTGTAATGATGAAATTTCATTGTTGTCCTTTGTTGAATGTTTGGACGTTGTTTGCCCTACATTTCTTATTTAGACTTTTCAAGATAAGAGAAAAGCACGCAATTTTTTCCCCTTCAAAGCTTGGTTATGTTTCATTGTGAAAAATGGGGAAGTGAAACTGTGACAAAATTATTGGATATCTGCCAGTGATAGTTGGAGTTGCTCACTGGTAACTTCTGCCATCTGCTGGATATACACTGAACATATCTAACTGGATCGATATGCATTCTTGTAGGCTTGTAGCTTGCCAGTTATGGAGTTTGCAAATCAAATGTATACTAAAGGAAGAATTGTAGTTTCTGTCCTAGTTCTCTGTTTTTGCATAACATTTGACTATATTAAACAATTTAGGTGACATTTCTAGAGATGGGAGGGTGCAAACCACTGAAACCAGACCTACTTCAAAAAGTATAAAGAATTTCTGGAATGATTATCCATAATGTGATCTATATAATTGATTATTTCAGGGTATGCTTTGTGGTTTTAAATTGGCAGGGATTATTTTAAAGTTATAGTTAGGAAAAGATTTGCATATAAATAAAAGTTTATAAATTCTTTGTTGGTATATATATATTCCAAAATAGCCAATTTTAATACATAAAAATTTATTCTTCAATAAGAATATAAAAATTCAGAAAATTAGCATTTTATATGGACAAAGTAAAGAGCATTAGTTAATTAATATGTTAAAGTTATGGTGTATGAGAGTATATAGATAGCTGTATAGGGTACATGTGCTTTTTTTGTATTTCAATTATTTTTGAGATTTTCGCTAGTCTTAAAGTACTATGGAATAAGTTTTGAAAGTTGAAGCTATATATATATGTATGGATGACCCGCGGTATAGTGGACGTCCATTCGGATGACTGGACACGCTTTGAAACTGTCATTGAAATTGACATTTTTGTTCCAAAAATGCATTGGGACGGAAATAACAAAAGAAAAGGCGAAATCCTGACACATGCATACTTTATAATAGTGTACTGACCAAAGACTATGCATCCTATTTCGATAAAAGAGAGGTTTGGGTTCAACTGAGCCAAAGTGAAAGTTAAAATAAAGCAAATTTCCTTGGAATTCATTAATTTAAACGAGGACATTGACTATATTAAACGTTTGAGAGTAGGAGAAATGTCGTCCAAATTATTTCTAAGAAGTAAAAAATTATTTAACCACGAAATCTGTAATTGTTTTGTTCGTATCATGCAATATTTTTAAACTCATGCCCTGAATTGCAATAAGTTTTAAACTAAATCATTGAGTGATTTTATATAGGAATTCAAAAGTCAAGAAAGGAATTCATTATTGTTGATTTCCTCATTAATTCTATTTTTGGACTAAATTCCTGTAACTGGTGTTTATTATGGTTTTTGGCATTGTAGAAACAAAATTAACCAGTTAAATTCGACATTTACTGTCTATATTCTTTTGCTTGAGACTTATAGTTTGTTCCTTCGGTCATCTAGCTATATATCAATTAGTATTTGTAATTATTAAGTTAATTATTACTATGCGGCTGCATGCCCACATAGGCACACTCATCAGAGACATATAATTAGATATTTATGATTGAATTAGGGCATTATATGGAATAGATGGAGAAATGGGCTTTATTGAGTATTATTGAATTAATTGTAATAAATGTCATTAAAATTTGCTTTTTAAGGCATTACTTACAAAACAGAATCGAGCTGTGGATCCCCTGAGGCTCGTAATAAGATAGTAAGTTCCATTTTCGTGCCAACTTCCATGGCACTGATAAGCTGGAAATATAATAAGAAAAGTAATAAAATTATCCATTATTAATTAAAAGTTTCCAAAAGAAAAGTTTTAAAAGACATTCTAAAGTATCGCCGTCATTTTATGAATTCCCCGTTCTAATTTGTTGATATTTTGCATTGATTGCTTTCTTAATAGATATGCATTCGAAAAAAAAAATCTTAATAAAAATTAAGAGATCTGCAATGGGCTTTATTTTTTTAATCAAGAGTTGTGTGAAGAATGGTACTAAATGTATTTAAGCTAGGGAATTAATATTATTCTGCTGTAAAAAATGCGTAATCTTGCACGAAGCAATTATAAATGCATGATTACTAATTATAATTCCCAGAAAACTCGATAAGCATATTACTCGTTTTGTATATATAAGGCAAGAAATTAAGACAATATCAAAAGAGGAAGCTTTATACAATAAAAAAAATTTGGGTGCATGCAATAAAACGATTAATTTCTTATGTGTTAAACTGCACTGCACGAAAAATAATAAGGTGCGCTATAATTGGATTTCCAGTTAAGCTCTATTTGTGATTAATGTTTAAATTAATAAGACTTTTTGAAGGGAAAAAATGCTATATACGTGCTAACCCTTCATTGACAGAAGTTCTGGCTTCATTTCTAATGTAATTTAGCAATGGTAGATGGGCTGCTCACTGAGAATGGATTAATTAAGTTACCATAATTAAGTTTATTAGGGGTAATTATAAAAAAAACCTGCTCCAGCTGGTACCAAAATACCAATAAAACATGTTTAAGGTTTAATTAAAGTAATTATTTAATTTAATTAGAGTTTTATTTTTTTTAAAAATATTTTTAAGACTATTTTCATTTACAATTTGTTTAATTAATCCTTTTTATTTAATAATAGTATAGAAATTGTTTTTTTTTTGTTTTTTTTACAAGGAAATAATTTTAGTATATATGTTTTCTATTATATATGAATTAGCTTTCATTTTAACTTTATTCTTATAAATTCCATAATATTTTAATGCATTCCAAGTTGAAGTAGGGGTTAATTTCAACTCCTTTGAAAGGTGAACTCACTCTATGAGACTTATACCCAGTTTTCCTATATAATTAAATGCAATTGCTGGTATTTGATTCACCTAAATTTATTAAAGTCATATAATTTAAAATAAAATTCCTATTAAATTCTTACATTGTGACGAAAATTCCTGTGATATTCCCATATTTTTTAAAAATCATATATTAAGTGTTAAGAAGCTGATAATAATTTGCTATAATATTCTAGAAATTTGGTAATAAATTCCTACAATATTCTAAGATTTTGGGAATTAATTCCTATAATATTCCGGTATCTTTGGAAAATGTTCCTATATTTTTGGTGAAGATGTCTGATATTTTTATACATTTTGAAAATGATATGTATGGAAGGTGGACTCACTTATAGTTTCCTGCTGCATTGGGCAATCAGGATGAAATTCAATGAGGTCAAAACGATTGCAACCAACATGAATTTCTGTAAAACTCTTGCAGTTGTCTCTGGGTGGTGGAAGGAGGGCCTGGTGATGTCTTTGCATGCCTAAGACGTTGTATTTACCCAAGTGAGGGCACTTCTTAGGTCCCGGTGAATTTGCTATCAAAAGTTAACGAGATAATTCGTTAGGGATTAATTTTCAATCCAGTCATTTAAGATGGATGATGAGGAATTGGCTTTAACTCATCAGTGAGCAAACTGAAGAGCAGTTCTATAAGAGGATCTTACTGAGGAGTGTCACGAATTCCGCTGAGTCTTCGTCAAAGTAATTCTTGGTGCACGCATCTTCTGGTAAATGGGCCAGAGTGCCTATATAGGTTTTGGAAGAAATATGAAAAGGAAAAAGGAATTAGTGGAATTAATCCCTAGACAAGTTCATGATGTATCTCATGCTAGAAGTTTGATATGGGATTAATGATTAAATATACAATAAGTATAAATAAAGAGATTTGAGTTTGAACTGCACATAGGCTGTATTGAATTAAGGTAACATGTTTTATAATGTAATTATTTATGTAAAGTACTTCTAAATCTATTCAAACTATATACTGCTTGACTTGGGAATATGTTATATTTTTATTATTTTATATACTATATCCAAAAACTGAAAATGCCATCGTTTTACTGATTTTAAATTTATCATTTTCATCATTTTGGCTCAGAGTTTTCTAATTTAAAACCCGGAATTAAATGATATTTAATCAACATTAATGAAACAAAGTAGCGAAAAAGTAAACAAAGCACATGAAACAATAAATTGTGCTTCAATTTCGTGAATTGGTGAATTATTTTGAAATAATTTTGCAAATGGGAAATAAGTGTGATTTCAATGATATCATAATAACTATTCACTCTACAACTTATAGGTAATCCGAATTAATTTAGAATTGAGATTAAATTTGAAATTTGAAATCGTTTTCGCTTTTGAGTTAATTATGATTATGCCACTCAAATAGGGCCATGCTGCAAATAGGTACTATTTGGTTTGTTGTATATAATATCCTCATGGAAAGTTGCATGCCTATCAGTATATATGTTGCAGTTTTCTTGCGCTGTCTAGTCTCAAAATTTACAATTAGAGTGCAAATGTAACCATTTCCGTTTATATATTTTACTGACGTCGTGAGTAACATAAGCTTATTCCAAACCTTATAGATTGCCTACTTTTCATATATTCATATCGGTTATGAATTTTAATAAATAAAAAACTGTGATGGAAATTTAGCTCAAAAAGTTGAAAAACATAATGGGGGGGGGGGAATAAGATAGGCCTACTTAAATATAAGATGTGTACATTAATCATAATTATACAAGCTACTATTTTTCAAAAAATTATTCAAGAAACTTCATTACTTAATGTGCGTCGTGAATCATTTAGGCGCCTATTTTATTTTTGGCCAGCTCATGGAAATGCATCATATAGACGTTTATAATATATTAACCCTTTACTACAAATAACACATGTATACAATGGATTAAATATGGGTATTTATCTGCTGTCTGTTTTTGACGTGTATATTCATGTTGGGATCCTCTAAATTACCATGGAAATGCCAAGAGCTGAGATAAAACATTACATGCAGGGAAGGTAAATTATATATGCAAAGTACGGCCGAATATATGGATGGAGATAAAACTGACGATAATGGCTGAAAATATGGACGATGAGTGAGCATCCGTTATGCAAATTGCACTACAGAATAGTATAAAATCATTGAAACGCTCAATTTCATCCTCTTTGTATTCGTACGTATGCATTGCAAATTTTTGTAATGGACTTCGAAGAAAGCTGAGATGATCTTCAAGTTTGGAAAACTGCCTTTATATATATATACATGTAATTTGTGCATCTCGTTTTATTAGTATACTACTCCTTGAATTTTTGTATTTTTAAATATCAAAATTGGGTGGGATGTTCAGAAACTAAATGTATTTTTTTTTATAAAAAAGAGCAACTTTAATAACGTAATTTTTGTTTCGTCTTGTTACATTTCAATGGAGGGATTGTTGAAGTCTAGAATAGGGATTTAAGCTGGAGGGAATAAACTTCAAAATCACATGTAATTTTGAAGTTTATTCCCAGCTTAAATCACTATTCCAGACTTCAGCAATCCACCCAATATCTTTCTTTTGCATGAAAATATTCTTAAGTCCCTCTCATATATATATATATTTCTTTTTCCAATTTGGCTGCTTATATTTCATTTCATTTATTCCCACTAGCCTGTCAACATCCGCCAATTTGTCAGTCATATTAAAATTTAAAAACCCATTCACCCAGAAACTACTTTTGAAATAATCCTGAAATAATGAACCGTGCTTGGTGCAGTACACATAACGAAATTAGCTTTGGGAATATTTGGAAGAATCGATAGAACTTTGACGAAAAACATTCATTTTTGCCAATTCTAAATTAGAAAACTTGTTAAATGAGAGAACGTTTGATTGACGTTTTCATGTTCTGAAATTTGACTTATAGATTGGCTTCTATTAATAGCATCAACATCAAAGATCACTCACTTCAATTTAGAAGAGATATACGAGCGTATTTGGTGATTTACCCACATTAATGCAAAACAAATTAATAAAATTCGGTTTCCTGGATACTTTTTTGAAAATATATAAAGGGCTTTTTATAGGGCTGAATAACTTTTATTCATTAACAAATGTACACTGTATAATCTTTGCTTCACTCTAGTGGCAAAACGGCTAACAGACATGGAATGCTTGTTTTAGTGACCTTCATAACCGCCCAATGCTTGTCTATCTACATACGTGACACCCTGTATATTCAACTTTTGTGTTAGCACTTTATTTTTTAAAGCTTCAGATAAAATGGGTCATTGTGGCTCAATTACATCTTCGTTAAAAGTATCTGATTCCACTGAGCTGCTTATATCCGTTGTTCTTAATTCTGTCCAATTCAATCTTACTGTTTTTCTATGTTTACCTTAAATGTATACATACATAAATATGTTATGAGGGGATTAAAAGGATTATAGAACTTGATGTAGCTTGTTATCAATGACAAGTCTACCCTTTCGAATTAAAGCGTAAAATACACTCTCTCTAAATGAATTTCGAAATTCATCTTCAACTGCTTTTTGTTTTCATTTTTATCTCTGCTGCTATAGTGTTGGTTTTTACTGCGTATAGACGAGGGGCTTAACTTTTTATTAGCAGTTTAATAATTTCAAATATAGGCCTATGCACTCGACGACATTATTGTCTTCTATAGATTGATTTAAGTACTAGCATATGGAGTAAAAATGATTCCCTCTCTTTTGTTATATGTATACCATGTGCTTAGAAATCATGTTTATAAATATTGCAAAGAGAAGGCAATCCAACTCCAAAGCAAAGACAAATTTTTTTAGAAAAACACCTCGTAAAAGTTTTGTTTGATGAAATTTCCCCTCGGTTTTTGAATTAGAAGATAGAGATGGCTGGATAACAACTCCGGGGCTTTACAAATTGTTTTAATCTTGCTATAGAAGGTTTGGTTGGATGTTGCTGAAAAATGTTTACAATCCTTTTGTTGTTCTATGCGTCTTTCCAGAACGGATTTCCGACCAACATGATCAGACATACAAGTTTTCATACATACAAGAACTTTTCAATAGAATAGCAATTTAGATTTTAAGTCTGTCCTTTTTTTCGTCCCTTTAACGTATACTTAATATCGATTTTTGTACACGGACATTGTATCAAAGCATGCCCCAAGCAATTATTGATAGGCCTAGATACTTTCTTTTATTTCATCGTAGTGAGGAGGTCGAGTACTTGATGTGAATTTGAAACGAAAAATGAGGTTATTGTTTATAAAAAATACAAGCTCTAAGTATATTATTAATGCCAGTTTATCTCTTTTACTTATTTACTATAATGTTTTTTTTCTATTCGGTTTCAAATTGAAATGGGAATATACTTTGACGGAAATATCTTTTGTTCAGTGAAATTGATATAATGTATTTGGAGGCATCATATTTTGGTTTTTCATCTGTGATAAATTGAATAAAATTATTCCTTGATAAATATGAGTATATTATAAAAAATTATTCCACACCCCTTCCTAATTAGGCCTATTTCATATTATGAGAAAGTCCACTTGTTTTAGACATACCTTTCTGAAATTCAATGACATGGTCTCTTCGACGGTGGAAAACTGCACACATGTAACCATTGCGACTGAAAATATAATTAGATAAATGCTTTAAACGTATGAAATATTGACACGTTGTAGTGGACATGCAAATTTTAATTGCACACATGCATTCAATGCTAAAACATTAAACAATATATATGAATACGAGTTAATTGGGAGCTTTGTGAACCTTGTGAAGTGGGCAAGCTGAGATTTAAATGCATTATTTCTATTGCAGCTGCATTTTGAAATAGTTATATATGCTTCCATAAGCCCATTGTTATATCCACTGTAGTGTAATTTGGTTAAACAATTACTTTACCAACATTTTAGTTTACACAAATATTGTTATTTTAGATAGACACAACCTCTGTATTTGAAAAATAAATAAACTCTTTCTACAGAAAATGAATTTCTAAATTAAAGCAACAAATTTCTGCAGCAACCAATACCTTTTTGTTATGCTAAAATGTAAGCTGCTTAATAATTTCGGTTTGGAAACATGATCTACTTTTGCAAAACTCGTTTTCTCCATTATGGTCTTCAGAAGAGAAGAACAATAATTGAAAAAACTTCGAAAAAAATGAGTATTCGTGGCAAAACTCTTTAAAAGTTGTGGGGAACTGTGAATATGATGACCCTTCATTCACTTTTACCCCAAGCAAGTAAAAAAAAAAGAAATTATTTATGAATTGTTAGATTGATGTCTAATCAAAGAAGAATGTAAGCGCAAAAATAGCCTAGTGTTAGTGTATTTATGATATGGACCAGGCTACTTTTAAAGTTATCAGTGATTGTGATGGATTAAAATTTAATGCATTTATAATAATTGAAGCTTAATTACGTAGCATAAGGCAAACAAGTTTTACATTTTCGTAAGTTTAATATTTGAAGAATTGATTTAATAAGTAATTTTAAAGAGGTATGTGGGTTGCTGGGTTCCCCCGCCTTTCCTTAGTGTATAAATTGGAAATCCCCTGAATATGGGCAATCACTACTAACACTGGTGCTTTGTACATTTTGCATTCAAATTCAAACGGCGTGTGGCCGGAAACTGTCATCCGTCCCGGAAGTAGTTGTGCATCATTATAAATACGGTGTTCCTTGATTATTTCGTGTGCATTAATTGATTCCTGAATTATTTCTCGCCATATATGCCAGCTCATTAAGCTCCCATTGTTTCCCTTCTTTATTTCTGCCATTGTTCGGTTGGAAATTAAAATTCAGAACGTCTTAAAAAGCATCATTACTGGTAATTCAGCACTACTTCTAGAGTATGCAAATCGGATTTTATACCACAATGTAGAAAATGCAATAGAAGGGGAGTTTAGTTACACTATTTGCATTTGAAGAAAAATGGAAGGGGAATATGAAATCTCTCGGAATATCGGAGAATATATAATTAAATTGAATTTCATTATGAAGCCCGCGGTATAACCTGACAATATTGAGAGGAGTACTTTCCTGGAGGCACTTGCACTCTTTAAAAACTTTGCTAGGACTAGGGCACAATTTTGATGATGCCTGCATTACAGCGCATTTAACCTTAATGAACTAATCATAGGCAAGTCATTTACATTCATTTGCTTGTTAATTCTGGATATGTTCGGTGTGGATAGGGACCGTTAAATAAAGTCACAAAAGGCCCTTGGCATTTCTTATTTTTATTTTATAATCATAAACATGGTTGGTCTATCAGGATTAGTTGTAATAAACAAGGAATCATTGTGACAAGATGGTTTATGGCATTAATAATTGGATTTATCGTGCCAATATAATATTTGCATTTTTAACCTTGTTATACCTCGTTGAGTCCACTTTAAAATATAATTTTATATTGTAAATTATTATAAAATATTAAATTCCATCATGATTTGAAATCAGTTTAAAATTTAAAATTATAAAAAATTTGAAAGAAAAAATAGTAGTGTTTCAAGTGATGTAGACAGTAGACTATAAAAATCTACACTACACGTTATAAAATAGCTTTAATGTAATTAAATTGTTAAACTGGTTCTAATTTCCCCCAAACAATGGCTCCTAAGTCCCAGCTCGTAGTCTATCAATTTCTCCTGTAATTTAGACTTCCATAAATTCAAATTTGTAGTTTACATTGCTTTTCAGTTAGCGATAGTATTTAAAATAAATTAGTTTAATTTAAACTTATGGCGATGGATATGGGAATACCTATTTAAAACCCCGATGCATGCATTGTGAATCTGGCTGAAGAATGTATTTGCTTGTATTAAATCGAGAATATTTAGACCCATTTGTACATGTACATTAATATACGAAATTCATGTATATTACATTGCAATATTTAGCTATACAAAATGGGAATTTAACAACTTTAGCAGCGTTATTTTTCGTATTGTTATATCATTTTTTTTTTTATCAAAAATCAACCGAATTTTACTTTCATTGATTAGATTGCTAGATATGATATTTGGTTCATAAGTAATCCATAATAGGTCTATCTGTGGGTTTGCAAGCTTCTTATTAGATTTGCCTTTATAATAGCATTTCTAAACTTATTTCTTTGTAGGCTTGCCAGAACTATATGATTTTGTGAATTTTATTTTGACTCTGGGGAGTGAAAAAAACCATTTAAAAATGCGCCATGTAATGTCGCCATATAGTGGAAGAAAATAAAAATTATGAATACAATAAGGAAGTGAAATTTCCAATGAATATTTAACTGTCAGTTTGACGTCGATTAAGTTAGCTCGGTTTGCAAAGGATGGCAGAATTCCCATAAGATGGGCTTATGAGTTTTTTTTCTTCAAAAACTTGTGGAAAAATTCTCATTCTTATTCCATCATCTCCCATGGCAACTCTTCAGTAATGCATTCACGTGGCAGGTATTGATGCATCTCTGAAATCTCTTATAATGTGTGCATAAAAAAATTTAAATGTTATTTTTCTTACCATCCAATGGTGGCGTGAAGTACCATGACTTCCCTTCTGTCGTGCATGGCCTTGATTTCGTAGCATGTCATTTGCATCTCTGGAGTGACAGAATCCGGATCGGTAACATTAAAAGTTGTATTAGAGCTCAGGTCAAAAATATAAATCTTCCTTCTATCCAGAGTATGCCAGAGAGGATAACTCGTCATCCAATCAGGGAATTCGCACATCGAATAAAGAGGATTAGCTGTAAAAGTTCAGATTAAAGAAGATGTAGTTTCTATATAGCTTCAGCTTCTAATAATAGCATAAAATACAAAGTGCATTATTTGGCCCTGCAAAAGTGAATGCTGAGAGTATAAGGGGAAGCAAGTGGACAATCTGAAAATGAACCTATGAGTTAGGGCTAAGACGAGTCCCTTGGGGCCCTAAGCCTGATATTTTCATCAAACTAATGGTTTCATTCGTCTAACTAATGGGCTTTCTTTTTTTCTGGTTTCTCCAACTTTTATCCCAGCATCTCGCTAACAGACTGCATTTTTCCTTTTTATCTCTTCCCAATCTCAACTAAAGCTGATTTTATACGTACATATATATTACGTCTAAAATGAAGATTCGCCTGGTGTAAGACATTCTTGTTTCTTTTTATATCCTCAATTTTAATATAGTGCACGATTGCACAATTTCTGGCAGGTTTTGGGGAAAAAAATTAAGTGAAGAGTGCAAGAATTTCTTTCTGAAAATAAACTTAAATTAAAGAACCTAAATTTATATAAAAAAAACAATAATTGATAAACAAGTGGAAGGAGTTACCCATGAATTCGAAAAATAAGATCTAATTTATTAAATAAAAATCAATTTGCAAGTTAATTAGCTAAATCTTTTTGTTGAATTGAAAAGCAACTTTGAATAAACGAAGAAATGAAAATTTTAATTGTAGGTATAGTTTGCAAAAATTCAAATATCCAAGAGACATGATGATATTGGTTATGAAATTAGACATGGAAAATGACTGGCTGAAATGAATATATGGTTTGAAGTATTTTAAGAACTATTTTCAGCATGAATTGAATAATAAATTTGGCTAATCCCTTACAATTTTGAATTGGCACTGTGAATTTACAGAGTCTGTGAAATGTTGAAAATTATGCAAGTTTTAGAAACACCAAATATGGATTTTTTTTTCAGTTTAGATTTGCTTTAATGCAATTTGTTTTAAAATTGGGTGAAAAATTAAAGCAGAATTTCTTTCTAAATGAATTTTTCTCCCATCATGGTTTTCCTTATTATTATTATTATTATTACTTTTTTATTTTTAAAAATTGTCTGCCATTTTATTTATTTAAGCCTATATTTCTGAAAGATTGTGGATGACTGACTTACATGTATATGATATAGTCGTAATTAGTATAGTCACTATCTAGTGCATTTTTCTATCCTATTAAGTAATGAAACGTGGCGTACATAAGTTCCTTTTTCGCTTGATTCAATTTTGATCCTTGTACAATAATTAAAGAACCATAATTACAATGTTTAGCCATGCAAGCTTGATATTAAAATGTAATAAAGTAATATTTAAAAAAGAAGATGCATATATTTAGTTTTAATTTAATGCTTGTACGAAGGAAACAATTAATGCTCGTGAATTAAAGTTAAAAATAAATCTTTATAAATAAAGACCCTTTATTTTTGTAGGGTTTTTTCTTTTTACGAATATGGAATCAGTGGAGATAACTTTCAATAACACGCATTTCTGAGATTTAAAATTAGAGAATTGCAAGAAATTTATTTTTTTTTTAGTCTAGAGACAAACTTATACATGTGCTTATTTTTATTTAATTGTTTGTTATCTATCTATCATAATCTCTTTAGGCCTACTGATTGCATTTTAAAATATTCAAATAAGCCTTTTCAGTCTATTTTTGTTTTCATTAAGTATAGCTGATATCAAAAGCATGAGTATACATATAATCTCGGATATTCCAGGCAACTTGATTTTAATTTCCTTATTTTCTCTATGGATTTCACTAGATCTTTTAATGGTTAATTCTACAAATATTAAATAATTGTTACTAATAGGATTAAGTCTCAGTTGGATCATAATTTTAAGTGAAGAATGTCATTTTGTTATTAGAAATTAAAATCCATATATTATTTGAATTCACCCAAGAGCAATGAAAAGGTTATTTCAAGCAGATTCAGCATTTGTATAGTTGCCTATATTAGTGCCATAACTTTATATAAATAATTTTCCCACTTACTTCTGGCTAGTCTCATTGTACGAGATCCCTCGTTTGGGGTGAATAATCCAGCGCAAGTGGCGTCTCCTGATTGGGCCACCTGAAATCCAGTCTCATCTTCCGTTTCTTCGTAAATCTGAAACATCCCCAAAGCATCCAGACTTTTGTTAATTATACAAGTGAGGATTAGAGTTAGCGTGAATATTTTGTCAAAAGTTTTAAAGTTGGAAGTTGGCAAACCCGCATAGCATCAATGTCTGCAGTGTTTGCCTACCTTTCATTTTTGCCCATTATTTGCTGCCAATTTTTTTATATTTTGAAAACGTAAGTTTTGGAAATTTGAAGTGTAAATGCTTTTAATAATTGTATCCCAAGGCTTATACTAGCATGGGAAGTTAGGAAAAATCTTGAAGTTTTGGAATTCTGAGAAATCGGTGTTTACATTTTATATGAACCCTGTAAGGGAATGGCGCATAAGTTTAGGCCTACACTAAAATTCTTTAAGTTAGTTTCATTTTGAGCATGCTCTAATGAGGTTATTTTTTTTCATTTTTTGATAAATTCCTCAGTTTTCATTTATGCTCAGTTTTCAATTTATAAAGTCGAAGACTGTATTAATACCACTGGGTTTGCTTTTCATTGAGTAATTTGGACTGTAGCTAAGTTTTTCTATCCTTCGAATGTTTTATTTTAAAGAGACCTATATTTGTATCAGACAATTTTAAAAGGCATCCCCTATAAACGGAGAGAAAGAGAGCATATTTTGATTAAGGAAACTTAAAAGGCGACACATTTAATTCCGTTTTGGCATGCAAAGTGCACCGATTTAATCCCGTTTGCTCATTATAGAAGCCATCAAGTCAGAGGGAATGTTTTCTGCAATGTTCCTTATTATTACAGATACATCTATAATACAAACTGAGATAATTACAATATGGAAAGTATACAGGGTAATGGGGGTTCCTATTTAAATATATTGACTCGCTTAAAAGGATTTGAAAATTAGCAAGCATGTTGAAATTATTTTGTTTAAGTTTTTTTATATTATAAAAGTTAACGTTTGAAATAAATTAGACTGGCACACGCCCATGCATCGGGCACTGTTATCTAAAACGCAATAAACTGCATGCGAATTTTGTTTATAAGCAGAAAAATTTGGAGGAGAAACACCCCATTTTGCATAATTTAATATATTTGCCTAACATTATTATTTCTAAGTACCAATCGATTTTTGATTTTCTGCGAATATTAAAATGGTCATGCAGGTGGCTCTTAGCATGCAATGAAATATCAATTTTATTGATCCGTATGTTCGCATGCCACTAAAGATGATAGGATTATCTCTCTTTCAAAATGCAGCTGAGTTTCCTCCATGTGAAAGGGTCAGAGACTTTTCAAATAGGGCTGCAGTCTTAATAATGTCACAGAACGTAAATTATCTAATATTTAGACAATTTGCTTAATAAGGAAAACCAATCCATAAACATTTCCTAATTATGTTATAGCTTCGTGAAAATACTGGAAAATGCCTTGTGCGATGTAGAGTAAGACTCGAGCTTTCAACCAACAGCCGTTCGGGCATCGGTTTCTTTAAAAATTCTAAATAACTCTGCGTTTATTTATTAAGCTTTGCTTAGTTAAATGCTAAAAGTTGCTGTATAAATCATTTAAACTTGTTGCATTTGTACTCATGCATGGTACCATTTTGAAACTTGTAGGTGGGCATATCAGCTGCATGGCTATTGTCCATGGGTTTTGGATTTTGTCCCTTTATGGGAAGGTCAGATCCTATCATTGCTAGGTCTTCCATTGATTACAATTAAACATTGTGCATGGTTATATAGCAGGCCTAAAATAAAAAGCAAATTGCTTCGGATAAAATGTTGCTCATCCTGTAATCAAAAGCCTGATGGTTGAAATAATTTGATCAATGTGAAACGTTTAATATATAAAAACTTTTCTTAAACAATAAGCATTGCCAGCCCGTCGGTTTTAATTCAACCTATTTGGTATTCAGGCTCACGGATCCGTCATTTAAAATGCATGTATCATATTTAAGGCAAATGCGATTTAGACTATCACAATTCAGTGGAGTGTATGACAAGCAGCGAGGACAATAAATCTCAAATTGTAAAGTGTGTTTGATTAGGCTTTTCATTACTAGCAAATGATCTTTTTTCTCGAGTATTTGCGTGGCGTAGATTGGATTTACTTTGGAAATTGAATGCAAATAGTACTCACGAAACATCTGTACTTGTCTTCGAGTGCAGTCGCCATTTTGTGCTCTAATTTCCCCACCAAGAATCGGGTGGAACCTTCTTTCCAGGTGGCCAAACAAATCAATTCTTCGGCTATTTGGTTGGCAATGAAATAAAAGATGGGAATGGGATAAGAAAAAAGTGCAAAAGAAATGAGTATTTGTTTGCACCATCAATAAATTTGAATAGATTCTATATATGGGATTTATCTCGAATACAAGACGAGATTTCAGGTTTTTTTTTCTTATGGATTTTTTTTCACACCCATTTCCCACATGTCTGCATCCATTCAATAGCATATACCCTGAATGGTTCGAGTGCTTGTTGTTTTCTCTTTTTTTTACTTCCTATTTCCCCTCTTCGTTTCGTTTTAACATCCTATAATATATCCATGTTGGATGTAATCTTTAAGAGCGTGTCGATGGCATCATTTAATCAGTTTTGTAGCTATTTTCTATTTACTCTTTGAAAATGGATGTTGCACTAAAGGCGAACTGTGCATGTCTATAAATGGGTTTTCATTTTTTTTCCATCGGGTTTCGTACAGGGTTTTTTTTTTCTTTAAATAGAAACCGAATGTATATTTGATGATTTTGAATCGGAAATGAAAAGGTGGCGAATTTCTATATACGTGGAAAACCGCAAGTCGCATTTTTAGGCGGGTTTGTATAATATAAAAATCGCGGTATTCATTCAGTAGTGTAGTAGTATGTTTTCTGCACTAATGAATCTGGAAATGGAAATGGGAATTCACGTCGATTCTACCGAATAGGCCCTATATATAGAGAGTGCATTAAGAGCTTACCTGAGCCGCATAAATGCAATGGATTTTTAGACTATATAGTATGTAGTTTGAAAGAACCTCATAGAAAGACAACTTGAAAACACTCATCAAGTCTGACTGCACACATATTTTATATACAGTTTATAAATTGGTCCAAATAGATATACCGGTCTATAGAAGTATGGAGTATACTTTTGATGTGTCATGAATTTCTTTTTCTACAATCCATTGCGGTTTGATGGAAACCGTTTTACATATGGTATACATGCAGCATGCATGCTAACTTATGAAAATGTCTTTTGAATGCGGTATAGTCTTACTTGTGCTCATTATACACGTTTTTATCCCACCACAGAAAATTCTTATTCCAATATTTACGTGAGAAGTTTAAAAGTTCAGTGCAGAAAAAATAGGGTCAATAAAAAATATAGAAAAACTGTCCTGCTTGAAAAATTTCTATATATAAAATGCATAGAATTGTATTGTTTTCATTTTGAAACTAGGAAATAAAGGTTTATTTGGAAGCTTTCATAACAAAATAAAATAAATTAATTACTATCTATATGAAACCATTCTATGAACATGTGCAAATCATCAATTGATATGCCAACAACAATTCAATCCATGTTTTTGCAAATAACCACAATTCACAGATTGCTCTAACATTTAGAATTTTCATGTTATTCAGTGTATTTGGCGATATATATATACATGTACATGTATTTGACATGTATGCCTATATAAGCACGGTGACTATATATATCAACCTGGAAAACCTGAAGATCTTAGAAAATGCTATATTCAACCTGGAAAACCCGGAAAACTCTGGAAATTTAATTTGGAAAGTGGGATTTTTGTGTTTGTTCATTATAATTCTGATAAATCAGCACAATTAACATTGATTGGCCTATAATAATCAAATAAGAAATCCACCCTTCCCACTAATGAATGAGTTCTCATTATGAAAAGATTTAACTACTATTTTGCTCATGGATTGGCACCACTGCATGCCCACAATTCTATTTGAATTGTTTTGTGAAGCCTATATATGACCATTAGTAGGCCCCTATGTCTTTTTGTACTTGTAAAAAATGAAAATACGACCCTGAAAAACCTGGTAAATTCTGGGAATTTCGTTTTTTTTTTGGAAATTAGTAGTCACCATGAATTTAAGGTGCTTATTTATCGTGATCTGTACCGTTATTCTTGTGGTGATCTGCAAATGGATTATAGCAGGCCTTGCCAATAATATGCCATCCAAGTTGGATGGCATATTATTGGCCAACAGTTATTGAATTCATACATTAGTTATATCTTTCTAAAGACCTGGGCTTCTTAATAAGAAACGATATTTATATATAGTTAAAGTTATAGTAAACATGGGAAAATTGTGAATAACTTGCCAAGGGAATAGAATGTATATGATCACAAAAAATATATTCATCAGTCCAAGCATAGCATGATCCAAGGGTGGTTTATATATAGCAAACTATACTCATTGACACCCTAAAGAAATACCCACTCACCGTGAGTGGAACGCGCATGAATACATAATTGGAATTGTTTTAGTAGGCTTAAGGAGTGATATGTGAATACAACAATCAGGGGTTCCTTACCTTTCATTTGTACTATCTTTGCCATTATCTTTAGTGATGCACTAGTCAGTGAGCATGACTTTTGTGCAGAACTATTTTGTGTGGAAGTAACAAAACACGGTGAGTGGGTTTTTCGTTAGGGTGTCGATGAGTATAGCTCTGATGAAAGTATGATGAAGTCAGGCGCGCAGCAAAGGGGGGGGGGGTATTCAAACTCCCCCATGACCAACAATTTTCCTATGGTAACCCCTCTTTTTTTCTAAAAGAAACCCCCAAAATTTTGGAGGTTTTCACCCCCAAACCCCTCCTCTAATTGTAAATTCTGGCTGAGCTCCTGGATGAAGTTTTTTTTCTACTTAGCATAACATAATAAATTATATTATTTACATTATATCGACTTCCTTCCCAATTGTTAATAATGTTAACAAATATATATATATATATATATATACATAATTATAAATTTTATACATGCATGAAGCTGTATAAGTTTATTTTCAACTTTAATGTTCATAATATAACTAGATAGAAATAGGAGATGTTCTTCTATACTGCTCATATTTACCTTTATTGAGCAAATACCTTCACCAGTATACATTATTCCTTCTTTGATTTAATTTTTCCGGCATGACAGAAATATGCTAATTTGGAGAGTATATATATAGGTAAAATATGCGTAATTTGTATAGCATTTCTTGCATGGAAATCAAAATGTATTGACCCTTAACATGAATTTGAAAATTATTTTAGCTTTTCAATTACGTGTCCTTGTTATGCTTGAATAACATAGAGTGGTATAGTGGAACAATGGAGTGCAAAAGGAAGGGTGTATTGAATTGTATATTCAGTGTGGCATCAATAAATTCGTAGATTTCCACATGCCCTATAAACTTCCAATTTAATATCCAATTTTGGGACTATCCAAAATTGGGACTTTAATATCATTTCAGAAAAACAAATGTCACGGCGACTTCACATTCTTTAATATCTTAATGACGTTGATGCGTGTGGTTTATATATCCGTGTACAAATGTGATGTGCATTTGATTATTATATGAGAGCAGCATGAGAAAGTGTTCGTGCACTGCTATTATTTATTAGGACATATTTGACATTCAAATGGATCACCCAAGTGCACCATGTTATTCATGGGTGTAATGTAATTGACTTTGTTCGTCGTGTTATTTAAGTGCATCCAAGGCGACACTTACATTCTGTCCATAGAAAATTAAATGCCAAAAAAATTGCATAAATTATCTGATAGTTGAATTATAATAGTGCATCGTGTGAGATCTTACGACGTACATAAAACCAATGAATCCTATAATTTTCTTACAAAGAAGCAGCCATGTTTTATGCTAAAATTCAGAAGCAGAGTAAGGAACTTTTCGATTACGTGCCAGTTGATGGAAGTGTCTGATATCAGGCTTAAAGTGGCTAGATAAGACACCAGACTTTCTTGTAGCCTAAGTGACACAATAATACGTCCTCGACACAATAACAACATGTGGTGGCACAGATACCCTCAGATCGGTGATTATACAATGCATTAATTTAGGGAATGTGTTGTTTCTTATTGAGCTCACATCAAATAAGTCGAGTTGTCTATTAAAATAACATCACATTAAGGGATATGGTGTTAATACCATGCAGCTACAGATGTCGCTAAAGTAAAAGTTTAAAAGAACCATGGTTCTATAGTAAAAGTATATAGCTTGAGATGAGAGCAAATATTTATGATGCGCTCTTTAAATATGTCATTGCCACAGAGATTAAAATAGATTAAGTGGACATTACGTCATAAGTTCTGTACAATTCCCGGTTGAATCATTTCGAAGTAATACAGAGGTTGCCTAAATTAAAATTACCAAGAAGTATAGTACGAATAGTGAGTGATCTAATGTCTCGAAAATAGTTGTGTATTTGCAGTGTAAGTATATATAGTCATAAAATAAAGCTGCATGCAATTGCTTTTTTTTTTTGCTATCTGATAGTGCATATATTGGATAAATACCTTATAATGATGACCTTTATATTTGTGAAAAGACCTACTTTGAATGTATCTTCTCGAAAATAAAAAGATTAGATCAACAGCTGCAATTTAACGAGAAAATTTTGTTTTCAGGAGATCACGAGTATAAAGACTGAAGTCTTTTGAATAAAAAATAGGAGGAGATTTTAGATTGTTTAACGATTCCATTCCATATAGAATCCTAAAAGAGATGATAGCTTGCTCTTAAGGATTCAAATTGCAAATGGAAGTTTTAACTCCCATCACGAATAATCTTCGTGGATAATAACCACGTGTCACAGGCCTTATCTTCCACCGTTAAACAAAAATGCTGACTAAGTATATGAGTAGGCCTATACTTTATACTTGATCTTTTTTTTCGAATTCTTTTTGCATTTAAAAAAGAGAAACAGAGACACTTAAAAGTATAAAGATGCAAATGTTTTAAGATGATTTTAAAGTATAGCTAGCAACCAATCAGATCATGCAGTTGATTACATATATTGTTTAAACTTCATACAGTACATTTTGTGACAAGAAATGTGCACTTAGAAACACATTTAAAACGGGCTAAATGTGAAAAAAAATGTTTTTCCTTTCTAGTCATTATAACCATTTTAATCTACCTTTGCCTTAAACCAACTTTACACATATATATAAGTTGTTGCTACACTTTTCTACACCTTTGAACGAATGGAAGAAATTTGGTTTAGGTGGTCCAAGTATAGTGCAAACCAAAGAAACACTTATGCTTAAAAAGTGTGTACACCAGTATCAGTGGATCAAATTTTTTGCCCAAAAATTTCAGAATTACGATGTTAATTTCTGTAGAAAATCTTACATTAATATTCTTTAAAAAAAAAACTATAAGGCCTCATCAAGTTTTTAAGCTATTCTGTAGAAATTTGTCTCCTTAATCCAGAAATTCATTTTATGCATGAATGATTTATTTTCTAATGGAAGTTTTCGTACTTTTGAACCTTACTGTAGTCCCTGCGCAATGTGACTGTATGGGGCTACATATTTTTAAGGAAAAAATAAAAGCGATGTAAACTGCTGGAAGATAGAGCTATCCTGAGTATGCACAATCCCTGTTAATATCTGAGATAGGTTTCCGAATTTGCTCTTAAAGCCCTTTAGAATTGAGTTCAGTCTAATTTGCATAATATTTTTTTTTCGTATCAGCACTGCTTGGTAAAAGCTAGGGGGAGTTATTCATTACAATTTAAGCCGTCTACAAAAGAAAAGGTCGTCCATATTTTTTCTATACTGATGCCCTGTTTGATTTCTATCCAGAGGCGACACATTCGAGCTGAGTTAAGTCTATTGAGGAGCCATTACAATGCTAACTGGCGTCACATTTTCCTAATTCAGTAAGGTTTTCAGGCTGCCTATCATTATTCACAAAACCCAATTCAAAGCACAAAGTAAGAAAAAAAAATCTCATCTCGATCGATTGTTTTGAAATTCCTTTGACTAAGGAATTTCAGTTCAGTTTTAAGAGAGTGCATTATAAACCATTTTCCCTATTTATTTACTTGTTGTTTTATTTCATTTTAGAAATTATTATTTGTAAACTATCGAATGTGATTTTGGATTTATTGTTAATTAGTAAATGATTGCATAAATTATTTAAATGTTTACCCAGAATAGTTCTAGTACTGGTAGCACGAGTCTAGACTGCCTAAATAAAATATCTTTTGTAGTTTGATATTCAGGTTCAATTTCAGAGCATAATTTAGGCCGAGGATTACATTTGTGTTTATTAGTAAAAGTGATTTGTGTTTTCGGCTGCTTTCCCTTAAAATTATTTTATTCTAGATTTAAATAGCAAAGCCTATTATACTCATCCTCGTCGAGAATGTTTCAGTAAGGTACAACGCTCGTATATTTAATGTGAAACTAAGATGACTGGAAAGCAAATTTGTTAGTTAATTAAATTAATGTAAATTTATAATCCCAACTTAAACTAAGTCTTAATTCCCAATGGTGGGAATAAGATCTAAATTCTAGCTTTTAAAATCAACCTTTAAGCTGACTCTTACACTGATATAGGCCTATACTAGGCTCGTATGTAAGTGAATAAATAAAAAAGACAATTTCTGCATTATTAGGTCAACTTTTATTACGTTGAGTTTCATAGAAAATTCAAGATGACTAAATGTGTATTTTTAGGCAATATATCCAGTTGGTTTCTTCTGAAAGTCGCTACTTTTGTTAAATGACTTATCTGGGATGCGATTATAGCCATGGGCATACAATGAAAAGTTAGCCCTAATGAAAAAAGACTAGTGATGAGAAAGTTGTAAGGGTGGATGCAAGTAATCTAGTGTGGATGCAAGTAATCTAGTAAATCAACCAGATGTACATTATGGACTGGTATTTATTATTTTGTTGTAGTTTGAAAATATTTTCAATTTTTGTCTGTTGAAAAGCAATCTTGCAAAATGTGGATCGCTTGTAACCAACAACTATACAGCTACCAAATTGCTGTTCCAAATGTAATCTTAGTTGCATAACTCTTTTGATTCATCGTTCCTCACACCTTTGTAATTGAAGTTATTTCTCTAAAAGTACCATTACATGCCCTATTTCAATTTATATAACTTCATTTCCATAAAAACCATTAAAAAATGAACCTTGCATTTGGATATTTTGCTTTATTGAAAACAGATTTTAAGCTCGTTATTGTAATATTTCTGCAAAATGTATACGTACGAGTGTATCTTATAAAAATATTTGTGGAAGCCAAATATTTAATTCCTATTGGTATATTTATCTATAATATTTATAACTGAAACTTCAAAACAAAGCTTATAGAATTAAACACTTGTTGTATTTTTATATAGATGGGATTTTATAGAAAATTCTAATTTTAGATAGGATCTGAGTTATATTATTGCAATTCTAGTTTTTCAAATAGGAGTTTGTTCTTCTGTGAATTTATTGTAGATTTCTCTTATATAGGAGTAGGTCCTATATCACGGTTAAAATGTATTGAAACTTTGATATGAAATTGAACTCGTTTTTATTTCTGCAGATTGAAAGATTTAAGGTTTCAACGAATGTGTTTGCTCCCACGTGTATCACACTTGGATTCTTAGAAATGTGTTTATACGAAATTCCCACATTGTAGATAGATTGCAAAAGATGCATAGTTTTATGCATCGTAAAATATTAGCATTTTAAAACTCGGCCTTAACGCTGGGATTTCTTCTTATGCTATATATTATCTATGCTAAACTATCGACATTGTCAAAGATTTTAGAAAACGAATCTTCGATAGGTTTTTTGGATTTAGGCTATTTACTTTTTTTTTTTTACAGAAATGAGCAAGTTTGCCAAGCATGCATGTACACAAGTCGATATCTAACTTGATTTGAATATATGAATATTAATGTTTTTCCCTTTATGAACATATATTCCTAAGTGAGGCACACTTGTATGAATATATATCGAAAAATGCGATCGTTTCAAGATGGTCGTCAAGTTCTGGTGCTTCCTGCTACTAAATCCTATTATTTCTTCAAACGTTGATTATATACATTTGTATGCTATTTTTCCTAAAATACGAAAGCCACGTTCGTTGCAATGCAGCACTAATTCAATCTGATCAAAAGTTTGCCTTAAGCTTTCGTCTTATTCTCCAGTTGCATTTTCTGCGCAACAACACCCAAATTCGCACAACAACCTCTACATTATGCAAATGCATTTCCTAAAATTGGTGTATATATTGTAAACTTGCCAACGGGCTAAAATTAAAACAGCCATGCTAATGAAATCTTAATTTAAAACATGTGGATACATGTGTATTAAAATTATTTGCTGTCAGCTTTTAATGATAAATATAGCGTACAAAACAAAATTTAATGAAAATATATATTTATGAGAAGTAGCAATAATATTACATAAATATTATTCTTTCCTGTTGATATATTTAAAATCAACAATAATATGCTTGTATCTTTTATCATAAACGTAAGGATTCATGATTAGTTATGCAATTCTATATTGGATTCAGCAATCCAGGCAGCCAGGTATAACATTCCCCCTAATACTCATTTCACATGGGCTGTTATTTTTGGTTAGCTTAAATTTAATCACAGTTTGCTGAAAGTTATCGTTTGTTATTTTATATTGGTTGCTTATATATGAAAACCAATGAAAAAGCAAATGCAATTCATAAATTCTTGAACAAAAGCATTCGATATTCCACTTTCTTTGAGAGAAATTTGCATTACACAGAAGAGAATAATAAAAATGTTTAATGTTTAATGTTTTTTTAAAAAAAAAATAATAATAATATTTTTATTGGACCTCTAAAAACCAAAATATGAAACCAAACTATTTTAATATTACCAATAGTCTAATATGGGATATTGATCCTACTGGTTAATTGGTTTCTGGTAAATATACATTGGCTATAGGTCCTTTTGGTTTGTTGGCTAATTTGTCATATTAGCTTTATTGGTTGTTAATATTGATCAGCTGGTCAATAAGCTAAATAATCATGCTTGCAGCTCCTATATGTTAAACAGGGTCCATTTAAGACAATGCATACACCTTTAACCTAATTGACAAAGTGATTAATTGCATGTATTGGTATGTGCATTGGTTAGGTTTATTGGAAGAAAACCCATTAAACCACTAAAGTTACCTTATTGGTATAATAAATTCCAGTATCTTCCTATGGTATTGCTATTTTGGTGTTATGGTCGTATCTGGAGATTATAAATATAAGTCCAATACAAAATTTGTATTGGCTTATAATAACATTTTGGATAGAGACAGTCTGCATCATCAGTCAACATGATGCAACCTAAGAAGTATTCATACTTAAGTAATCATATACAATAACATGATATAATTACTAGATCATGATCAGCCTTGAAGTTTCTGGTTGTGCTAGTTCAGATTTGCTCACTGAAATTTCTTTAACTAAGTTTTTAAAGATGTTTAGGAATTTGTTTAGTTTAAAAGTGACACTTTAAAGAAGAATCTTTTAAACGTAGGCTATTATTGCCAACCACTTAATAAAATATATTTTAAAAATTAGATCTATCGGTATAGGAAAATTTATGCTACGATAAGCATTGCTTTTACTTTAAAAAAAATTATGTAATCCTACCTGTACTTTCTGTTCCATAAACATCAGGACAAGCCTGAAATCGAAATAGTAGTCTATAATCTTCAGTGCAGGAATCCACAGTGGAAGCTGGATAGTGACATTCTCCAGGGCCACGATTATAAGAAAAAGTGAAAGGTCCAGAGAATGGACACGTCTCTGGGGTACCATTATCTGAAAGAAAATAAGGTTTAATAAAACAACAAATTTATCATTGATTTCTTTTTTGCCAATGGTCAGTCCATTTTATTCTCATTTCACTTACCCCTGAACATGGTGAATAATAGGGCATCCCCATTGATCCTGGAACAGATGCTTTCTAGTGTATCTTCTGCCTCATAATGAGGTTCGCAATAAGCTATAGAAGAAAATGTAAAATATATTTTAAGACTTACAAAGTTTCAATATATTAATTCTTAATTTCTTTGACTATTTAAACGAAAAATAATCAAGATTTGGTTAAGGGGGCTGTCCACACTTTTAACAGCATGCATGCTCCTATGGGAATCTCCATGTTAAGTAAAAGTACAAATTAA